>CAUJRU010001715.1:0-120332 GCA_963277665.1 Viscum album
CCATATCAGAAGCTAATGGGGGCACAATTGGTTATTTTAATTACACCCATAGGATAACATGATTCTATTTGATTGTTTTTCTATTCATCCAATCATTGAAATTTTGTGCATTCTTGATGGTAACTTCCTAGCACTCACCTTCTTCCTTTTGGAGTGGTAGCAGTGACACACGCTACCTATGATGGTGGTTTTCCCAGCTTCAATTACCTTTCTTTGTAGGAAATATTTGAAAATGAAATATTCCTGGATGGTTTGAACTAAAATTAAATGATAAGAGAAATAATATAGGCAGTCTTAAATGAAAATTTTCTTATGTCTCTTGGGATCTAGTAATTTTAGAAATTTATTTTCCATGGACGTTAAAAGGAAACTAGGAACTTTTTCATCTTTAAAGGAATAAACCTTATTCTTCCAATTATAAAAATGGGAATGGTTAGGTTCCTTTATATCATCCCGGTGGGGATAATACCACTGGTGATACCATTCAGAAGGAGGTCTTGTGTGAGGAGGTGTGAACTTTGGAGTTGGAGCTAGTGTAGGGGCCAATTTTAAATTAACCATTGTAGTTCCCACTTTACCCATCCTCTTCCCTTGAGAAGATGACATTGTATAAGAGTTAGACTTAGTTCAAAAAATTGAATTTTCTAACCTCTATTCTATTATAACAAGATTCTGAAATCTATCTGGATACTTTATTGGGATAAGTGATGTTTATAGTTCATCATGAATATTCTCAAAGAAAATACACAAAAAATCTTCTTCAAGAAGTTGAAAGTTTAGGGAATAATTCAAACTCTTCCACCTGACAATAAAATCCAAAACCATCTCATTTTCTCATTATTGACATTTTTATAAATCAATGATGGTTGTCTTCTATAACCTAGATCTGAATTGATAGAGTAATTTTCAGTGAATATCTTTTCACCCCTTGATTGATCCAGCTGGTAGACTGGTGTAATGGGTAAAGGATGATCCCTTTAAAGTTTTCATGAAACATATAATATTTTCTACCTCTTTCTACCCGAGGGTCTCCATTATAAGGCCACACTGAGACACAAAGTGTGTTAGATGATGTTACAAATCCCATAAACCATTGAATGTTGGGAATGTAGGATTCCCAAAGTTTTTATGAGAAGAGTTGCATCCACCCATTTAGAGAAAGTCTTCCTCTCTAGTTGTACTGATGCACATCACCTTTCAATAGCTTCTAATCGATCCAATAGTGTCTCAATAGTGTTTATCAGTTGGGGAGGAATGACCAACTGTGTAGGAGACTAAACAATGGGGAAAAAGGGTTATGAAAACTATGGTGGAACTACTTATACTCACGGTAGAAAAGCTACAGGGGTTGAACTATGAGGACGCATCTGACATAGCTCTAGTTGTGTAACCAATGGAGGGAACTCCTAATATCTTACTTCTATGGGGTCTAAATATATTGGTTATCGGTACCCTATGTTGAACAGATGTTCTAACTCCATTTCAACTGCTATAAAGAACCCTCTTTGTTCACGTATTTTAGCTGGGAGCATGAGATAAGGCTCTTCTTATAGAACAAATCAAACATGGATGTTTCCTTTGGTTATTTTTCATTGAGTTTTCTCAAATCCTTCATATCTTACTCATGATGAGTAAATCCTTCCTTAGGTGTAAGGAGTTCAACATCTTTGGGAGGGGGGGTGAGATATGACTACACCTTTACCCTTTTCCTTAGCAGATGCTCACCAAGGATGTGGTAGTGGAGCAGTTTATGTAATACCAAAATTCATAGAAATCATTTAGTTTTGGGTACACACACATTCTTTAATTATTTTTATGTGAACCATATTATGAACATAAACCTCCTCCTCCCATTCCTTTGTATCAACCTTATGTTTTTTAGTGTATGCATTGGCAGTGCTAACGACATTTACTGATGCATAATGCATTATAGGCATCACATTAATATCATAATGATAAGAGGGATAGTTTTCTTGAGGATATATTCCAAAATATTTATGATCGTCATGAGCGGTCATAACCTTGAGATATTTCTTTTGTTTGTGCCCACCATGAGGCCTCGTCCTCTCCTTTTTTGGTACTCTTGGAGTCATTTGACAAAGGGTGATCCAAAGGTAATCTCTATACAATTTTTGTGTCTGTGTTCCTAGTGAGGAAGTCAAGTTATAGGATAGGGAGAACTGGGAGGATTAATTTTCTAGTGATCCCCCTAAATGGGAAAAGGCTTATTTCCATTGAGGAGGAGGTTGAGGTAAAAATTCCCACAGACTTATATAATGGGGCTTCTTCTGTTTTGTTTTCATAAACTTTTGGGTTTGGTTTGTTTACCTTGAAGGTTGTATTAAAAATGAACCCAGCCCTGCAGGCTAGGGTTGCTTCTGTATTTTCATGGATGTAGTTGCTACAGCTACTATCTTGATTTTATAGTGCTTTGTTCTAACATGGTATAGGTTCATTTCATGATTTTTAACTGATCCATATTCTTCCAAAGATATTTTTACTACATAAATATTTTATTCCATTAAGTGGGAGGGTTTTTCAACATTTTTAGATATTAATTGTAAGGAAAGAATTTTGTTTTCAAGTGACAAAGATTAGTCCATAAATTGAGGCAGATGTCATGAAAAAATTCTCTAGAAAATGAATCTCTAATGATATATTGGGGAGTGGATAAAATAAAAAACATGACTAGAATATTTTATCTATATAACTATCAACTCATGATAAATATGTCTTCTTTTCCTTTTTCAAGAGGTTCCTAAACCTAATCTAACCAAAGTGGATATTTCCCCATTTCTTTATTGTAAATAATAGGGTTGGTAGGGATTTCCTCTATCTTATTATAAGGTAAGAAATCCAAGGTTGGTTTAATGAACAACTTTTTCCTTGGGCTATATTTCATTTGAGAAAGAATATCACTTGTCAATGATAATGAATTAGGCATGAATAACCTCATTTTCCCAATAACCTCTCGATAGGATGGATTTCTCATAGTTGATTCGGTAAGGGGAGGAACTTCTTGACGAAATGAAGCGTTATTGTGGGGAGGACCTTCACAGAAAATTCCATCATGGAGAGGACAACCATCAGAACTTGACTTCTGACTGCAAGGATAATTTCTACAGCACATACGATGGGGAGTAAATTTAGGGAGGATAATAGAAATGGGAGAGACTTATTTCTATTTAATCTTATTTCCATGAGGAGAGTTTCCATATCACTCATCGAGATATGGGATCCCATGATCGATCATATTTTAAACATGAAGTAAGCCTTCATGGTAAGATTCCAGGGAATGATCTTTGAAACTATTGGTAGCAAAGTTGTAGTAAGGACCTTCAAAATTTTAGCTACTATCTCTACAATTTGATAACATATGAGTAGGATACCGAGATACCATATATAGATGTTTGATGGATTAAATAACACCAACATTGAATATATCAGGATCATAGACCGAATCGTCATTTTACAATCCCCTTTAGAGAGAATTATTTTTAGACACTCTCCTGCAGGTGACTGGGGCCACCTTCTATGGATAATAGCTTTCATATATGGGGGCCTATCTGAGTATCTTGCATGTTGTTTCCAGAATTTTATAATAGATTTATGAAATTTTAGTGGTGACATATGTCTACCATGATGTGGCCCCTAGGATGAACCGATAACCATAAGTTGGAATGAGGATATGGGATGGATGTCCATTTATCAGGATATTTTTCCAACAACTCTCCTGGTTGGGATCTGGGATATGCATCTACTCTGGAGTGACAATCACATTATGTTGATGTGTTACCCCAATTGTGGGGGTTGGGTTTTGTGTCCTCCCTTTAACCAATTATACTGTCTTTATTATGTCTTGGTAGATTTATTGAACGTGGTAATAGATTTGTGTCTCCCATTTCATCATTGTCAAGATTTTTTGATTGAATTTAGTGGGTGGAATATGGACATATTCCCATTCTATGGTTGGAGTAGTGATATAGGCCTAATCCTTTCCTCCATTTCCCATCAGTATATATCAAAATTTTCATGTTTGGGGGTGGTTATATAGGTTTGCCCATGTTTTTCTATTAAGATTCATCTGATGGTTTCTATGAGTTCTTCCAGATCATGTTGGAAGGATTGATATACATGATTAGGTATTTTCATCTTCTTATTGTATACCACCATGTTTTGATGATAGGATCCTTTGGTTTCTACCAAACCATGTTGGTAGGTTTGAGGGGTACAAGTAGGAATTTGAATTGGTTCATCAGTTTCCATCATGTTTGGTGGGCAGACTTCTCAAAAGGGAACATAGGTATGGTCCTATTCACAATTTCTTTATCACTGGCCTCAACAAGCTGTTCGAGGTACTTGGGTATGAGTGACCTAGGACATACTCTCAAGGGTATAACCCTCATCATGTTGAAGTTTTTATGTCACACAGAATTGGAAACAACATATTCTATCATGATCCCTTTGGTAAGACCCGTATGTAGTTGGAATGCGGTTGTTGGTGACCTCTTGATCCACATCCCTAAGACAAGGTAGTAACTTGTTGTTACATTCTGGGGATAAAATCCCAAAATGGTTTGATATGGATATGGATTATATATACTTCTTTTCCACAAACTGGTGTTGGGTGTTTGGTTGGTAGGGATTCATTCCTTATAGGGATTCACGTGCAGCATCCAGGGTCGGTACAGTACCATTGCGATGGAACTCATGAACTGTCACATTTGAGACCTGGTTTTGAAGATGATGGGTTGGTGAAAATATCCGTTGATTCGATGAATATCCTTCTTGTGTGTTAGTGAATTCATAAGTCTGAACTGTTTGGTAGGATTCCATTTGGATTGAGTGGAGTTCCGATGAGAGTGCTTGAGTATACACAAAAAACACAAACAAGAAAAACCCATCAAAGCAACATCTTAATAAATGAACACATGCATAATTGATTATTTTATATCCATGTTTAGACCAATTT
Organism: Viscum album; assembly: GCA_963277665.1. Taxonomy (NCBI): domain Eukaryota; kingdom Viridiplantae; phylum Streptophyta; class Magnoliopsida; order Santalales; family Viscaceae; genus Viscum; species Viscum album. Next base: position 4,973 of record CAUJRU010001715.1, read on the forward strand.
TATTTTTATATATCATGAAAGGGTCCTAACATGTGGGTGATACAATCATTTTGGTTAAGGATTTTCATTGGGTTCACAATTTTTGTTTCGTTCGGAAAGGTGAGAACAAATGGACTAACATGCATAAACCCACTTTATTTTGTAACTATGAGGTTGATGTAGGGTTCACCATTTTTTTGTTCATAAATGTGAGAATAAAATTTCCATGTCCCTTCTGGGAGATTTATAATGGGATTTATTCATATAACCAGAAACACCCAATGGTTCCCTTATTCATGATGTTCCATGAACCTACTTTCCAAAGGTAGGTAGTTATTGGAAAATTATTCCAACAAAACTTATGGACTCACATTGGTCGAGAGGATGGGAGGTCGGGCTAATCATGACTTTTTTGGGGGAATTATTTCCTACCAAGGGACTCTCTTATAGATTTAGGACATATTCACGAATCCTTTATTAAATACCAAATATAAATCACGTCACCCCTATATTAACAATCAATTGTTAGCATGTATTGGATTTAGAATCATCTATATGTATTTAAGGTCCTTCATTAATGAATACATATGTTTGTATCTGAGGTTCTCTAATGATGTTACCCTTTTTATACATATTAGATATTATTATGTCATTTATTTTCATGATACTTGTTTTAAGCCATGCAGTGGGGCACTCTGGAATTTATCATCATCTAGGAAGACTATAGTTGTTTTGATATTGAGATAGAACCCATGAGAAGGAATTCCAATGTATCCTTGTAAAAGTAATCCAAACCCATGTATTTTAGTGCAACTTAATGGGACACATCGTACCTTTTAAGGTAATGTGACGTAGACCAGACTGTGCGTTTTAACGTTGTGTGACAACAAAGTCTAGATGAAAGGTGCGTAGCCAAGGATGATGTGGGACTTACACTGAAATGACCTAGGGGACCTGGAAGCGATATAGTATCCCATGTTATATATGACCCTATTGGGAATATTACCCAACAAGGATAGTGATAGAGGGACCTGGAAGAAATATGGCCATCCATGTTGGATATGAACCTACTATGAATCTAGTCCATAGAAGATTAGGGTGAGTTTGGGGTGCTAGGTTTGAACCTCAGGGAGGCTTCCTATGTATCCCATTTGGATAGTAATAAAATCCCATATAATTTGAAATGGTTGAGGATTACACCTATAGAAGAGGCCCAAGGTTACTTCATCTAGAATATAGCCCTTTGAGGGTTTGTCTCATAGGGAATAAGACCCTTTGAGAGGATGGTAACATGGTTTTGGGGATTACACCTAGTAGGAGGCCCATTTTGGTGATTATAGTTAGGTATTATACTAAATGGGAGGCCTAGGATGGTTGTAACATCCAGAGATTTTGTGAAATATTTTCTTTTTCAAATAAATTTAATATTTCTATATTTTTCATTACACGCAATATCGATTTTAGCCTGTGTTACATGAAAAAATGAGTTTGGATTGAGTTACAGGTAGCACTGAGTTTGTATTAAATTACACACAACACCATGTTAATATTTTTCTACATGCAACATTGGGTTAACTTTCATTACACATGACACCATGTCTTAACAAAAACATAATATATTATTAATAAAATTATTTAAAGTGACTGTTATATCCTATTCATTAAACTTTGATATATGAATAGTAATAAATATTTTTTAAATATTTATTACAATGATTTTATATAAATAAAAAATATTTATAATAAAATACATAATTTTTATCAAAGTCTCTATATGTTTCAAAAATACTATTTTCTCAAAAAAAAATTTCTATGACTTTTTATGAAAAGTGTTAAAATTAATTTTTGGAGCTTTTATAAAATTATTTTGATAAAATAAATTTAATTTTTTAAATCATAATGACAAAATTATCTTAGGGTGATTTTTGGTATTTTTATGAAAAGTTCAATTTTTTTAATGAATAGTAAAAAATACTGAATTTTAATTGAAAACTTGCCTTTTGTTTAACTTATTTATCAAGTGAAATAATATTTAAGTTGTTTTTAAAGTGAAATTAGTTAAATTATACATCCATTAATCCAATTTGGGTCATTTTAATCAATTAAGTATTGAATTTGTATTTAAAAACTTTGTACACTTTTGACCATTTTCTCTTTAAAAACCTGCTTTATCGTTGCGTCTGTGGGATTAATTTTAAATTAAAATTTGTCAATTATGTGAATATAATTTATAAAAATAGATTAAATATTTTTTATATTAATAATTAATATTATATGATAATGTAAAATTAATTTTTTTCCAAAATGAATAACAAAAACAATAAAAATTATTTACTGCAGGTAAGGTAAAAATAGGTTTACTGAGGGGTAAAACTAAAAAGAAAAGGGTTAAAATGAACTATAAACTTTTATAAAATATATTTTATGGAAATATATCTACCTTATCATGTATAATAATCTAAATTGATCCATTTTTGACCCTTGTTTCATTTGAAAAATATGGGTACACTTTTTCATTTATAAAATTACAAGTGTGCCACTCACCTCACTTATAATCGGACACCCCCTATCCTCTATTCTTCACACATTAAAAACATTTTATTTTAGAAAATAACTAAAAAATAACTTCCAAAAAACCCTACCCTCATCCTAGAAGCCTTATTTTGGACAAAAATTCAACCTATAAAGGCTTTAGGTACAAACCTAAGGAGGATACCCAAAGAAGAGGTAACATTCATTAATGAGTATTTTTGTTTTATTTCTTCCTCCACATCCTTAAATTCTTATTATAACATGATTATATAATAAAATAAATATCTTAATTATACTGATATGTTTTTATGTTAAGTTCATGACCTAAAACTATCTCCACTTCCATCAAATGGGTTACGAAATCATCATTCGTGTGTATGACAAACTACCACCTCACAAACTGGTATCATTTTTTTTCCATTAGCACCTCTCACAGTTGAAATATATGATTGATTTATTATTTATATAAGATATTTATGATATTATTATGCTTATTGAATTATTATATCACACTTACCTTCATGATTTCCATTTTTTGGGAATACGATAACGTCACTCATGTTTATAGCGGACTACCGCATCATGAAACGATGTGATTCGTTAATGTTTTAAATGGAATGTATTAAGAATGAGTTTAATAAAAATATATGATATATATGAAATAAAATTTATTCTATAATGATAATATATATATCATTTACTTTTATTTCTTTCAATTTTACAATAAAATGGGAATGACGCTCATGCATACGTACGACCTACCGTCTCTATGAACGGTGTATTTCAATTTATATCACTAAATTTTATGGGTAACTCTAAATAAATATGTAATAAATATATATTATATTTATATCATGGTTATAATTCTATATATTATTAAATTATTATCAAATTAATATAACCAAAATAATAATAAAAGAAAATATATTTGAAAAACAAATCAGTTATTACCCGAAACATGACTTTAACATGGAATTGTTAATAAATGGGTAATAAAAGGATATAAGTAAATCATATATATTATGAAATGTATAATTAGGGTTATTTAATATATTTATAATAAACTTATATTTATTATATTGGATTTTTTAACGTGTATGAAGGAATTCAAGACTTAAGGTAAGGGATTTCTGTCTCACTTTTATTTTTATGTGAGACAAATTACATATTCACCACATGTTTCTTTTAAGTGGGGTATATACTAAACATGAATTTATTTTATAATAATTATAATTAAAATTATTGGTATTTTAATATACAATTTAGTATCTCTCTTTCATGTGGTTTACAACTCAAAAGTTACCAAATCGGTAAGGGATTTTTGTCTCAATTTTCCTTATTTGAGACATATGATTATGTTATGAACCTATATTCTTATATGAGGTGTATATAAATCGAATTTGACATTAAATATCATGAATTTATTAATAAAAATGATATTTTATGTTTAATTTAGTGATATTACTTCATGGGACTTACGTTTCAAAGTTACCAAAGTGGTAAATATTTTATGTTACAATCTCATCGTTTATCAAGACTGTTTATGATTATGTTTCAGATGATAGAATATTATGATCCATATCTCAAGAAACTCATGAATTTTATTCTCATTTTTTATGTAAATAGAATAAATTCTTTCCCATCATTTTCCTCTCATTAATTACTCAAGTGTTCAAAAATAATGTTTGAATAAAAATCATCTTTTTGGTCGAAAACACTCTTTATTCCAAAACCATGTTTTCTAAAAATGTTTTAAAAAATGTTTTTTAGATTTGAAAAAAAAAATTTATTAAAGAAATTTTTACTCATGTTTTACTTTTTTTTAAAATATTTTAAATGGAATCTTCATGTTAATTTAAAAAAAAATGCTCGTTTGCCTTTTACCAAAAATATGAAAGGAATATTTATGTATGAAATTAATAGAATTTCCTTCCATCATAACCATTATTTTCTTTGAAGCGTCCTTTATAACTTTTCAATCCTATTTTCAAAGAAAGTATTTTAAGAAAAATTTATGTTTTAAGATGTGTTTTTAAAGTATAAAGGTTATTTTACTCAAGATATGTTTTAAATAATTTTTAAAGCTCCATTTATTAGTTTTCAAGTTTATTTTCAAATAAAAGGATTTTCAAAATGTTTTATATTTTAAGAAGTGGGTTTCAAAGAAAAGTTATCTTCATCATGAAATTTTCCATGTGATTTATCTTTCAAAATACCATTTTCTATTTAAGATGACATCTTTTGATGTAACTTAATTTTTACTGGGGATATGAACCAATTATACCATTCTTATTTTTTATCTAAATATTTTATATTGACAAGTTTTTTATGAAACTTGTCTCTTTACCATGGGTTATACCATGAAAAAATGATTATAAAACCTATTTATTTTTCCATGGGTTATGCTTTGATGAAATGATGAAATTATTATAAAACCCATATATATTCTATCGGTTATGCTATGATGAAATGTTTTATGAAACCCATTTATTTTCATGGGTTCTGATATGATGAATATTTTATGATCCTATGGTACAATTATGTATAGTTTTCATTATATGATAGTGGTTACATTATAACTAAATACGGGTGTGACCTATATCTACCTCCAATTCATTGGAAAATGATGAATAACTCTTGAGTAAATATGTTACGTGTGAACCTGATTACATGTTCACAATTTTATACATGATCTTGATTACATGTTATGCATGAACCTAATTACATGTTCACAATGTTATTCATGGACCTGTATTTCATGTCTATAATGTTATGTGTAGACCTTATTTCTTATCCATAAATTTATGCGTGGGCCTGATTTCACATCCTTAACTTAATTAGTGAAACAATTTCTATTTATACATGTTCACAATGTTATAAGATGATATGTATGCCACAATTCTACGTGTTATAACGTGGTTTCACTATCATGGTTAATGATTTTTGATTTTCTTATGTTTCATGTCTTATGAAATGAAAATCTTTATACCATGACTCAAGATTACGATCTTTGATATACAGGGTATGGTTTTCAAATCTTATTCCCATGTTCACTTACCCTTATTCTCATGTTATACTTACATATCTCTCTTATTTACCCTTACTAAGCATATTATCTCACCCTTTCTTATGTTTCCTTTCCCTAGGTTATGAAGAATGGTTTTTAAGTAGGGTTATTAAAGGGGAAAATAATTGTGGGATACATTGAATATCTTTCATGAATTAATAATATTGAATTCCTATTTTCCAAAGGCACTAAAATATTACATTCCTCAGGCATGTATTTATGTAATGTAATGAATATTCATCTAAAAAGATTTAATATCCATGTATGAGAAGCCCATGTCTCTATTGTTGGCATCATAGGAAAGGTTCGCTTAACCTTAGGAAACTAGGATGAGAAAAATTTAGTGAGAACCCTAGGGATATTTATAATAATATTTCTAGGTATATCTATAAGGACAAATATATGGATGATTTAAAGTATTGGAAAATTTCATTGAATTCTGATAAAGGATAGAGTAAGTGATTTTCAAGAAATTACATTCCTATCTGGATACTACAAGTGGATTTGGCTCTAGCACTGAGGTACCTAATAGTAATAACTTTTAAAAGGGAACATTAATATGGACTTGATCATCACCCGGTGAACATAAATAGGCCTTGCTACATACCAAGTTTGGCATTCCCAGGGGATATGCTTTGTAAATTAACAAAACTCTTTATAAACCATCATGAATGATTTAAATAGATAACGACCATGAATGAACTAGATTAAGCCTAAGGTGTTTTAGATTTAGATAAAGGTATCATTATTTAGACATCTTATAAGGGATTTTTCGTGATTATGTGGTTCTCCACTATTATTTGTGTTTCTCATACTTTGTTTTTGGTTTTAGTCTATGGATGTAACCTAAAGGAATCATGTTAATATGGAATGAAATGGAAAATGTAATGATTCTCCTCCTAAGAAACCAAATGTTATGGGAGCTAAAATACAAAACTTTTTTTCTATGATCACACAAATTTCTCAAGATATGAATTACGGTGAAATTATAAATGAGAAAATAAGGGAAAAACGTTTTTTTTGCATCCTTCATGTGGCCATGCCCACCTTCTTTTAGTGTTTCTGTTGATCTATTAATTGTGGAGCAATATATCAGTACCACTGAAAAGATATTTTCCATTATACAATGTTCAGAGCATGAAAAATACCCTTTGGATGTCTACCATTTGGAAGGTGAGGAAATTTTTTGGGAAAAAATCCCTCAATATGCCCTTTTAGTATGTTTTGGGTGTGATTTTGTTTGTTGAAAAAGCCAGATGACTGCGAATGAGTATAGATGGTGTTTGTCGAAATCAAGTTTTTAAGGTGGTGCAGTTTCCCAGTGTTTGAAAAAATTTTAGACCTCAAAATTGGGAGTTTGATGTTGGAAAAGTAAGGTTTTCATCATAGGAGTGAATGGTGTGAATAACTATGAATAAAATAAAAAAAAGGGAATCACGTACCTGAGAACATGGTATGTGTACCATGTCTGGGAATGGTTCGCGGTTGTGTACCAAGCAGTGGGAACGATATGTAGAGTGGTATAAATGGAATGCAGAATGGTTTGAGATAAAGGTATTGTTGTACGTAGGAGGCATGGGGGTTTGTGTATTGGTTCTCCATGTAGGAAGAGATGAAGTAAACAGACAGGGTATGAAAAATGGTTCGTGGATGGCTTGCGGTCTATGTTAGAAGAATTAGTATGTAGTGAAGGTAGTGTTGTATTAAATATTTGGTAAATATTGATTTAGTAGATTAATTGGATATCTTTGCCTATATAAGGAACTTTAATCCCATAGATTTAAGAGAGATAGAATATCATTAGAGAACATCTCTTTGCACCAACAATTTGATGAAGCCCGAAAGTGGTTCGTGTGGAAGCAATTCCACCAAAGGTTTTTGTGGGAAACTATATCCCGCAAAGGATGTGGTACATAGAGGAAGAAGGCACTATAAAAAGGGGAGTCTTTGAAGGAGAAGTGGTTTGTGGGAAGTAATTATGAAAAAGGTGAAGTTTTTCGTAGAATCAATTTTGTGCAAGGTTTTTGTGGGGCATAGTAGGCCACAAAGGAAGAATGTCCACAGAAGAAGAACACATTACACAAATGGGGAGCTCCAGTATGCATAAGCGAAGGCAGTCTGTGAACAGAAAATAGTTTGTAGACAGAGGGTGATTCGTGGAAGTAGGTGGTCCTCAGAGGAGGTGCATAGAGTTGGTATGTGGAGGCGGTATGCGACATCATAGGTAAAGACAGTCCGTGAGAGAGATAGGCCTCTGAGGAGAAGCTATTCACGGAAGTGGAATCAGTATGTGGAGGAGGCGTTCCATGTAGAAAAACCGCTAAATAGTATGCGATAGGAGCAGGTGGTCCGTGCGAGAGAGAGGTTGTAGAGGAGAATCGGTTCATGGAAGCAACAATGGTACATAGAGGAGGCATTCCACATAGTGAACCCGCTACACAATACACCAGAGGATCACGTGGTTCATGGAACACACTAGGAATCTTGGAAAAGCTTCAAATCAGTTTGAAAAATTCATTTCCATTACCTAACATTATGCGAAAAGGTGTATTTCATCTATGAGTGAGAAATAAACTTCAACAGAGCATCTATATATAGTTAAGGATGCAAAATTTATGAAAATGAAGGGACCTACATGTCTATAAATTGAGTTTGACCTACAAGTCTATAAACTGTGATTGGATTCCTTTCTAAGAGAATTTAGAAAAGGAAGAGTAAGACGATGACCCATTCCACCAGTAGTGATCCATAGAAGGAGGCATAGGGAGTAACCATTAAGAATGCAGTGAGCAAACCCTAAACCTTATAAATGCAGCGAGCCTGGGCATAGAAGATCAAGCCCTAACCTTGTACTCATTATTGATAGTGAGCCTTAGTGAGCTCATTATATCAGCACAATGCCATTGTATGCTCCTTGGACGTAGCCTGATGAGGGTGAAAAAAGTAAAAATTTATGTGTCTTGTGCATTATTTAAATTCTGTTCATACTTTTCAATACGAATGAGAGAGAATAAAGTTTTTTTAATGACAAAATAAGATCCAAAGGGGAATAAATTTTAATATATCATACCCCAATTCACCCCCCTATCAGGGTATTCGACCTAGTGGACCTAACAATTGGTATTAGAGGGAAATGTTAAAATTAAGTGGTTCTCTCTTAGAAGAAAAAATGGAGGTTCTCAATCATAAAAGAATTATGATATTCAATGGAAATAATTTTCAACTATTGAAGAATTAGATACATCACTACTTTCGATTATTAAGAATGGATGTCTTCACAGCAACTATGCATGGAATATCAACCGACATTAATAATGGTGCTTTATCATAAGCTGAATGAAGGAAATTAAATACTGATGCTAAAGAGATAAATGATTTAGGGGGATCCCAATCAAATTAAATTTATATGAAAGTTATTCCATGTAAAACATCACATTCTATGTGGGAAAAATTGTTGAACATTTATGAGGGTGACAAAAAAGTCCGAGAAGCAAAGATCCAGGTTCTATGGAGAAAGTATGAGGATCTCAGAATGAACCCCAATGAGACTATTGATTAATTATTTGATAGGGTAAATGTTATCGTGGAATACTCTCAGGGTCTTGGAGAATTCATTGAAGACATAAATATTGTGAAATGTAACTTGAGTAATATTCCATTGTAGTTGAATCCAAAAGTTTTAGTGTTGGTAGATAGAGACCTGAAATAGATGACACTGGATAACCTACACAGTAACCCTTTAGCATATGAAATGAGAAACGATGATAACAATATAGTGGAAAATGGAAAGTCTAAAGAATTCGCATTCAAGGCCATAAAAAACCTCTCTGTTGAAGATAGTTTAGAGGAAGACAATTTGGATGATGTCATGTCATTTATCTCATCAAATTTTAAAAGAATAAAATGAAAGTTCAAAGGTAAACTTCTATTTACATGATTTTAATGTGGAAAGATTGGGAATTTTGCTGTAAAGTGTCCTAAGAAGTTTGATGATGACAATGAAGACAATGATGAAATTCCCCAGAAGAAGTATTCATCAAATGTGAGAGGTAGAAGAAGTACTAAGAGAAAGTTCTTCAAAAAGGAGAATCTGATTACAAAATAAGATGAAAGTTTAGAAGAATTTGAGGTAGAAGAGTTAGAGGACTACAAGGATCATAAAGTAGATTCTTTGGTGGTAGTTGTCAGAAATTATTTAACAAGAAAAGAAAGTGACACTAAAGAAGGAGAAATTGAAGGAAGAGTTGATCTTCAAGATGAATTAGAAGCTTCCCTTGAATAGATAGATATTTTGAAACCCAAAACAAATAAATCTAAGAAATTTGTTTATGATTACAAAATTTACATGTAGTAGTAGGAAGAATAGAATTTTTAGATAAATATAGAATTTGAAAAGATGAGGTCTTCAATGCTACAAAATATCAGAAAATGTGGTTGTTTACAAACTCAAAATTGAAGAACAAAAAACAAAAATTAATAGTTTGAGTGAAACTAGAAAAGATCAAATCAAACGTATTGAAGAACTATAATAGGATGTCTTCGGTATAATATGAACAATTAAAGATTATTAGAAGCTATCAACTCTCAGTTCGATATCAGGAAAGAAGATCATACAGGAAATAAAGAAGATGAAATTTGAATAGAGTGGTCCAGAAGAATAGAAGTAATAATCAACTTTGAATGATTAGGATGGTATGAGTCTTGATCTAAAATAAAAAGTAGTTATAATTCAAGTCAGACCATAATCACCCACTCCAAGATTGAAGATTAATTTGGGTACAAAGAAAAATCAGAATATTCAAAGAACCCAAGGTATAACTAGTGGTGCATCATTTCCACACCGAAATTTACCTAACATAAGATGTTAGTTGTGGTAATATGAGACACTCTCAAAATGTATGTTCCATAATAAATAGGTACTAAAAGGAACAAGACCAAAAGAGGTGTTCATATAGAGATCAATATTCCAGGTCATCATTTGATAGCCTTTGTTTTAGGTGTAAAGGACTCAAACATATAGAAATATATTGCACATAAACAATGCAGAGAAATGTGCTGAGGCAGACTGAATTTGTTCATAAGAAGCATCCAAATGTATCATCAAGAGAGCTAAAAATTCAAAATCTATTTGTAGCTCTACAAGTTGATGCTAGTCCATTATATACCAAGGAATATCGAGATTATTATTCTATGTCGGGTATGAAGTCAAAAACTTGGGTTAAAAAGAAAAGGACTGAGCAGGCAGTGGTTGCAGAAATAGTGTTCAAGGCATCGAATCGCACCGAGTTACAGATCATTGACAGTGGATATACTTTTCATATGATAGGAAATAAGGATCCAGTGACTTGAATCAGGTATGATAAAGAAGGTATCATAATATTTGGTAATGATGATAACCTGAAAATTATTGGTTTGGGAAAAGGAAAGTTTGGAGGAAAATACATGAGATGAGTAGATGTCTTGGTTATTGAAGAGCTTAGTCACAACTTTATTAGTGTTAGTCAATTGTGTGACTTAGGTCATGCCATAAGTTTTTCCAAGAAATTATGTATCATGAAGGAAAAGAATGGTGCTGTTGTGTTGCAAGGAAAGTGTATAAAAGGGAATCTCTACCTTGTGAGTGGAAAAGAAGATATGTGCTTTCTGTCCAAGGATCAAGAAAACAAGTTATGGAATAAGCATCTTGGCCACATAAGCCAAACATCCTTGGAAGATATGGTGAAATATAATGCTACTCCCAATCTCCCTAGATTATCATGTGATTGTAATCATATGTGTGATGCCTACCAACAAGGTAAGATCATTCAAAAGACATATAATCCAAAGGATCAAAAGTCTATAAGATATCTTGAGTTAGTGCATATTTATGTGTGTGGACCAATCTCACCAAGGGTTATTGATGGGAGGATATATTATGTTTTCTTTATTGATGATTATAGTATAATGGCATGGGTTTCAATAATCACCCCCAAATATGAAGTGTTCAGTTACATTACAAGATATCAACGAAAATATAAAAAGACGTTTGGTCAGAAAATCCAAATGATTCGAACAAATAATGGAATAGAGATCACAAATATCCAAGTAGAGGATTATCTTGAGAATCATGGGATAAGGAATTAATTTTTAGTGATAAGAACTCCATAGCAGAATGGATTAGTTTAGAGAAGAAATTGAATTGTCAACAACATGGAAAGAACAATTCTCATTGAGAAATACCTTCCAAAGAAATTTTGAAAAGATGTAGTGATGAAAACAGTCTACTCTTCAAATAGATATTTACTCTGTCTAAAATAGGAGAAGACTCCATACGAGTTATGGTATGGAAAGAATCTATCATTGAAGTACCTTCGAGTATTTGGAAGTAAATATTTCATTCTCAATAATGAGAAACACAGGAAGTTTGAATCCCGTGGGGATTAAAGGATATTTCTTGGCTACTCAAATAAAATAAAAGCATATAAATTCTTTAATAAGTATCTAGGAAAGATAGTTGAAAATCATTATGTGACTATAGTAGAGAATGAACATAATCAAAGGCAAATACATTATATGACTCAGGAGGATAGTGATGAAGAGATGAGCAGGTCAAGAGATGCTATAGATCTAGAGGTTTATTTAGAAGAAGACTCAGATAACGAGAATAAATTAGTGTCTTCCCAAAGACTAGTGAAAAGAGATAAAATTGATAGGTAGAACATAATTGGTGATCAGACAACACCAGTGTAGACAAAGAGAATGAAGACTCTACAACAAGAATCATACTTATCATATGTGGAACCTACATGTTTTTATGAAGCATCTGGAGATTCAAACTGGGTTCAAGCTATGAATTAATAGATTGGACAAATTAAAAAGAATCAAATAAGGGATATTGTTTCAAGACTAGCAGACAATAATGTCATAGGGATGAAATGGGTCATTCACAACAAAAATAATAAATATGGTGTTGTGATTTGAAACAAAGCACAAATTGTGTGAAAAGGGTATTCCCAGATAAAGGGTATAAATTTTGATGAAACATTTGTGCCTATTGTAAGGCTAGAGAAAATAAGATTATTCTTATCCATAACAGTGTAAAGAATGTTCAAGGTTTTCTAGATGGACATCAAGTCAACATTTCTGAATGGAGTACTTGAAGAAGAAGTTTACATTGAGAAACCCAATGGTTTTATCATTCATAATGATGATAATAGAGTTTGTCAGCTGAAGAAAGATTTATATGGTTTAAAAAAAGCACAAAGAGAATGGTATTCAGGGCTTGAACAGTTTTTGAAGAATCCTAGTTTCCAGCATGGTGGAGTTAATTACAATCTATATTTCAACAATGGAAGTAATCAAATGATGATGGTTTTGGTTTAGGTTTATGAAAAAATCTTTGGTGGATCAGATGAATCAAAATGCATAAAATATTCTGAATTCATGAAAAGTGAGTTTGAAATGTCAATGATTGGTGAAATGATGTTTTTTCTTGGTTTATAGGTAACAAAAGGAAAGAACAACACATTCATTTTTCAATATAAATATACCAAGGAAGTTTTGAGAAGTTTTGGAATGGATAATTCCAAATAGATGAAGACTCCAATTTCTAATTGATTGAAACTATCACAGGATAATGAAGGTAAGGAAGTTAATATCACAAAATACAGGAAAATCATTGGAACTTTGTTATACCTGATTACGACAAGTCCTGATATTGTATTTTCTACATGCCAAGTAGTGAGATATCAAAGCAATCCCAAGAAGATTTATATGATTTTAGTGAAAAGGATACTTTGGTATATCAAGGGAAAAATGGATTTTGGTTTAATGTATAATGATAAATCTCAGCTAGAGTTACTAGGATATACAAATGCATATTGGGCCATATCAGCAGATGTTAGGAAATAAATGTCTGGAGGTTCTTTCTATCTTGGTGGATTGTGTATTTCTTATTTGAGAAAGAAACAAGATTTCATTTCATTAAGCGCTTTAGAAGATGAGTACATTTAAACTAATCAAGAATGAACACAATTACTATGGATGAAGCAACAACTTGATGATATGGGAGTTGAAGTCAAGTCTCTAATTTAAATCCATTGTGATAATTCAAGTTCTATAAATCTGAGTAAAAATATAGTGCATCACTAAAGAACAAATCACATTGATATCAAATATAATTTTATTAAGGAGAAGGTGGAGCATGGGCTTGTGAAGTTGGAGTATGTGCCAACAGAACAACAAGTTGTAGATATTCTTACAAAGGCCTTACCCAAAGAAGAATTTGAAAGGTATTGACTATCTATAGGAGTCTAGTTGACTCATCACACTTGAAAAAGTGTGTATGTGGGACCCCCTCTCCCTAAGGTATGATGTGTTTTTCTCTAATGTACTAATGTGTGTTCTTTACCATGTTGAAGAAAACCATGAAGTACCCTTAGGGTTTTTTGACAAAGGGGGAGAAAGGGTAACTATTATAGGGGGAGAAAATATGTAGGGAAAAGATATTAAGTGGAGGAACAATATAGGGGGAGTTGAAGCTGAGTTGAATCTATTTATAGGACCTATAAAATAGGGGGAGTGTTAAATTTGACGACGCAATAAGTGATCGATCAAATTTTATATATCACAAAAAATAAGGTTTGTGATGAAATTAGTTGATTGGTTTCAAGAGATGGTGTGAGAAATGAAGTGATTCATTGATGAACTTTTCATTATACTCTTGTTTATCACACCGAGAATTATTCATGTGGTCTTAGAGTAGGTGTTGAGTAAATCTTTGGTCACTATCTGGATCGAATGATGCAGATGGTGGTAGAAGACGGAAGAAGCATTAAAGAGGTATCAATTTGTGAGGAATTGTTATGAGAAGAGTTGTCGACAAACCAAAAGGGAGAGATTATTGGGAAAAAATCCCTCAATATGTCATATTGGTATATTTTGGGTGTGATTGTGTTTGTTGACAAATCCATATTATTGTGAATGAGTATGGATGGTGTTTTCCAAAAGCAAGGTTTTAAGGTGGCACAATTTTCTAATGTTTTCCAATTTTTGGGCCTCAAAATTGAGAGTTTGATGTTCTAAAAGAAATATTTTAATCATAGAAGTTAATCATGTGGAGAACTGTGAAGAAAAATGGGAAAATAAGAGAACCACATACCTTGAAACATGGTCCGTGTACCATGTCCGAGAGCGGTTTGTGGCTGCATACCAGGAAGTGGGAATGATATGTGGAGGGGTGGAAACGGTATATGGAATGGTTCATGGTGAAGGGATTGAGGTACGTGGGAGTCATGGAGGTTTGTGTAATGGTCCGCTGTATAAGAAGATATGCAGTACATGGACCACATATGGAAAATGGTTTGCGGATGGATTGTGGTCTGTGGTAGGAGAAGAGGTACGCCGTGAAGGCGGTGCTGTATTAAAGATTTGGTAAATCTTGATTTAGTAGATTAAGAAGACATATTTTCCTATATAAGGAGCCTTAATACCATCTATTTAATAGAGAGATAATATCATTAGAGAATATCTCTTTGCTCCTGGAATTTGGTGAAGTCTGAAAGTGGTTCGCATAAAAGCAATTCCACCAAATATTTTTGTGGGAAACTATATCCCGCAAAGGATTCTATACGCGAAGGAAGAAGGCATGGTATATAGGGGAGTATTCAAAGGAGAAGTGGTTTACAGGAAGAAATTTTGTAAAGGGTGAAGTTGTCCACAGAAGAAATTCTATGAAAGGTTTTTACGGGGTGTTGTAGGCCACAAAGTAAGAACGTACACGGAATAAGAACGTGGTACACCGAGGTAGTATGCAACAATGCAGACAAAGGTAGTCCACGGGAGAGATAGGTTGTGGAGGAGAAGAGTTTCTCGGAAGTGGTAGTGGTACGCGGATGAGTCGTTCTGCATAGAAAACCTACTACACAGTATGCGGGAGGATCGAGTGGCCTTTGGGAGAGACAGTCTGCAGAGGATAAGATATTCGTGGAAATGGAAGTGGCCCGAAAAGGAGGAATTCTATGTGTCAAACTTGCTACATAGTACGTGGGAGGAGTAGGTAGTTCATGAAATACACTAGGAAGCTTGAAAAATCTTCAAATCAGTTTGTGAAATTAATTTCCGTTACCTAAAAGTACGCAGAAAGGTGTATTTAATCTATGGGTGAGAAAGAAACTTCAATAGAGCATCTATCTATAGTTGAGGATGTGTAATTCATGAAAATTAAGGGACCTACATGTCCATAAACTGTGTTTGACTTACAAGTCTATAAACTATGATTGTATTCCTTTCCAAGAGCAGTAAGTGAAGGAAGAGGAAGACAATAACCCTTTCCATTGACAGTGAGAAAGATAAAAAGGCATAGGGACTAACCCTTGGGAATGCAGTGAGTAGACCCTAAACCTTATAATGGAAGTGAGCCTGGGCATAGAAGATATATCTTGAACCTTGTACTCACTATTAGCAGTGAACCTTTGTGAATTTGGTACATCAGAATGCCACCATTGTATGGTCATTAGATGTAGCCCTGAGAGGGAGAACCAAGTAAAAATTTCTATGTCTTGTGCATGATTTATATTCATTTCATACTTTACAATTGGAATGAGAGAGAATAGAGTTTTTTTAATAATGAAACAATATCCGAAGGGGAAGAAATTTTAATTTATCATACCCCAATTCACCCCCCTCAGGGTATTCAACCTAGTGGTCCTAAAACAGATCAATGGTGTAATATTATTAAAAATATGAGGAAATGAGAAGAAACTGACTCCATTAAGTGGGATAATTTTAAAATATTATTTTTCAATAATTAAATTCCCTGAATTCTTTGTACAAAAAATGGGGAAGGGAATCCTCAAGCTTAATTCAAGGTACTCTTTGGGTATTATCATTCATCCTGAAAGTAAGTTTGAATGATTGTTTAGTGTCTTAAACCAAATCTCCAAAGGGAGTTATCCATAAGGGACATTGGATGCTATGAATAAATCATTTTATGTACACTAAAAGTAAAAATGGAAACTATAAACCCTCTTGGTTTGGGTAATAAGAAAAGAAATAGGGGGTTCCATGGAAATTCCAATGATATATTACATGGAGGGATGAACAAGTTTTAAACTACTACTTGAAAAAACTATTGGTAGGATCACTTAGGTTAGTTCCTTAAATTAATAAGATGATTTTTCAAGTGTGGTAATCCTATCCATCGAGAAAAAGAATTTATAAGTAGTGTGAAGAGGAAAATCAATGAAATAAACAGATAGATATCTTAACAAAATACACCACCCACACTCTAGTGTTTCAAGTGCAATGAATTTGGGAATTATCTGAATCGATGACCCAATATAAGGGATAATGTGGATGATAAGTCTCAAAAACCTCTGAAGACAAAGGACAAAGGGATAAGTTATCAAATCATGAATATTGAAGTGACTCATGATAATTAGGGAACAGTAATCCTCCCCTCCTTAGTTAGGAATTTCATTTTTTATTTTGTATTAGTGATCCCAATGAAAATATTATTGTTCATCATTTAGTAAATTTTCATGTGATTATCTCCAAACACATGAATTCTGGAATAATTAAATAAAATTTTATATTCTATCAGTACAAGTTTGAACTTTATATTCCTGTATAAATGTTTTTGTATAAGATAAGAGATTATTTAAGGAATAAAGGGTGAATTATCTTTTAGAATCATTCATGTCTCTAGGTAAGATTAAATTAATAGTTATGGATACCGTCATGGGATTATGAGTTTAAGATTGATCATAAGCTCAAAGTAATTAACACCCCATTTTGAGGTTATATGTTATGGGAGTTTATCAATATTAAGGATATTTTAAGATACATTTATGGAAATGCAACCATTTGGTTTTTTATATAGAGACAAAGTTATTTGAGGAGGAGTAGATATACACTTTGTGGATATATGATTAAATGTACTCTTAAGATTTATGGTTTATCTTATCTTTGATGTTGAGATAATTATGGGTTATAGTTTATCACCTTAAAAATTTAGCATACTTCATTTCTATCAGAGAAGAATTCTCTTTGGATACACTTTCCAGAATATATATTAAGAAAGTAGTAAGGTTTCATGGTGTACCAAATTAAATTCTATTTTATCAAAATATAGAGTTTACCTTTAATTTTTTTATATAGTATTTAGAAATATCTTGACATGGAGTTGAGTTTCATCACTATGTATGATCCTAATATTTATGGTCAGTTTGAGAGAATAATTCAAACCCTAGAGGATATCCTAATCTCTTATTCTATAGACTTCAAAGGTGGCTGGGATCAACACCTTCCTCAAGTTTAGTTTTCTTTACACAATAGATTTCACTTGAGAATTTCGATGGATAATTATAAAGACATTTATGGAAATAATTATAGAAATATAACTTACTATAATGAAGTTATAGAAAGAAATCTATTGGGACCTGTGTAAGCTAATGAGATGACATAGAAGGTTAGATCCATTTAACCACATGTAAGAACTATAAAATGTTGATAAAAATTTTATACTGATAGTATTCAACAAGATATATAATTTTAAGTTGGTAAGAAGTTATTTATACAAATTTATATATGGAATAAAGAAGGGTAAACCAATTCCTTGATATATCAGTACCATTAAAATACTTGATCATATTGGGATAGTAGCTTATCGATTAACGCTTCCACTGAACCTCTATCAAGTTCATGATGTGTTAATTTGTCAATATTGAGGAATTAAATATCTAATACATCACATGTACTAAAGTCAGAGGTCATAACATTGGATCATGATATTTCTTATGAGAAATAACTGATAGAGATTTTGGATTGAATAAAGAATGTTTTATGAAACAAGACCACTCACCTGTTCAATGTTTTGTGATGAAACCACCTACTTGATGAAGCTATATGGGAACCTGAGGATGAAATGAGGTTAAAACATCCAAATTTTGTGGTACAAAAGTGATGAATTTTTAGGGAGAAATTCATTTTAATAGGGATATAATGTAACACCCTGATATTTTTTGAAATATTTTCTTTTCAAATAAATTTAATTTTTAATATTTTTCATTACACACAATGTCGATTTTATCTTGAATTACACGAAAAAATGAGTTTTTATTGCATTTCACATAACACTGAGTTTATATTACATTACATGTAACACAAAGTTAAGCTTTAACTACACACAACTGTATCTTAGCTTGCGTTACACATGACAGAGTGTTTTAATAAAACCATGATATATTATTAATATTTCTATTTAAACGAGACCATTATATACTAGTCATTAAACTTAGTGATATGAATATTAATAACTAATTTTTAAATATTAATTATAATTTTTTATATAAATAAAACATATTGATAATAAAATACATACTTTTTGTTAAAGTCTTTATATGTTTCAAAAATACTATTTTCTCAGAAAAACATTTTTATGTATTTTTGTGAACAATAATAAAATTCATTTTTGATACTTATTTAAAATGAATTTGGTAAATTAACTTAATTTTTTAAATCAAAATCTCAAAATTATCTTAAGTTTAATTTTTGGGACTTTTCTGAAAAGTTTCATTTTTTTGATGAATAGTGAAATATACAGAATTTTAATTGAAAAATACCTTTTGTTTAACTTATTTATCAAGTTAAATAATACTTAAATTGTTTATAAAGTTAACTTAGTTCAATTATATATCAATTAATACAATTTAGGTCATTTTAATCAATTTCATATTGAATTTTGATATAACAACTTTGTAAACATTTGAACATCTTCTCTTTAAAAACCCGCTTTCTCGTCGCATTTGTAGGATTAATTTTAAATTAAAATTTTCTAATTATATGAATGAAATTTGAAAAAATGGATTAAATATTTAAATCATAATAATTTATATTATATAATAAGTTCAAATTAATTTTTAACAAAGATGAATAGTAAAAATAGTAAAAAATATTTACCATAATTAAGGTAAAAATGGGTTTACTGGGGGTTAAACTAAAAAGATAAGGGTTAAAATGACCTATAAATTTATATAAAATTTATTTTATGGACATATTTAGAATTTATAATGCACAAGTTTCAAATTTTATCCCTTTTTGACCCTTTTTCATGTGAAAAAGGTGGCTACATCTTTTCTTTTGAAAAAAATCACAAGTGTGCCACTCACCTCAGTTATAAAAGGCCATATCCTATCATATCTTATTCACAACCTAAAAACCATTTTGGTTCAGAATATACATACAAAAATAAATTAAAAAAATTTATCCTATAATCCTATAAGCATTATTTTAGACAAAAAACCAACCTATAAAGGATTTTGGTACAAACCTAAGGAGGATACTCGAAGAAGTGGTAACGTTCATTAATGAGCATTTTTTTTATTTCTTCCTCCACCTCCTCCAACTATTATTAGACCTGTTGATATAATAACCTAAGTATATAAATTTTTTTTTATGTTATAGTAATGACCTAAAACCATATCCACTTCCATAAAATGGGTTATGAAATCATCATTCGTGTGCATGATAGACTATTGCCTCATGAACCAATGTCATTCATTTTTCCATTACAACCACTCACGATTAGAAATAATGATGAATTTATTATTTATATATATATAATATTTATGATATTATTATTATTATTTAATTATTATACCACACAGACCTCTAAGTTTTCCATTTTATGGGAGTACGATAATGCCACTCGTGTGTGCGTTAAACTATCGCCTCACAAAACGATGTGATTCATTTACGCTTTGAATGTAATGTATTAATAATGAGTTTAATAAACATATGTGATATATATTACATAAAAATTATTATTTTATGATTATATATATATATCATTTACTTTTATTTCTTTCAATATGATAAGAAAATAGAAACATCATTCATGCGTATGTACGGTTTACTGTCTCCATGAACGGTGCATTTCATTTTATATCACTAAATATTTTGGGTTAATCTAAATAAATATATAATAAATATATATTATATTTATATCTTGGTTAAAATTCTGGATATTATGAAATCATGATCAAATTAATAGGACCAAAATAATAAAAAATGAAAACATATATGAAAAACGAAGCAGTTATTACCCAAAATGCGACTTTAACAAGGAATTATTAATAAATAGGTAATAAAAGGATGTAATTAAATAAAATATGGTATAATATATATAATTATGGTTATATAATATATTTTTAATAAACTTATATTTATTATATATGATTTTTAAATGTGTACAAAGGAAGTCAAGACTTAAGGTAAGGGATTTTTGTCTCACTTTTATTTTTCTGTGAGACACATGCCATATTCACCACATATTACATTTATGTGGTGTTTATACTTTCCATGAATATATTATATGATAATTATACATAAAATTATTGGTATTTTCATATCTATTTTATGATCTCTCTTTCATGGGGTTTACGGTTCAAAAGTTACCAAACCGATAGGATATTTTTGTCTCAATTTTCCTTGTTTGAGACATATAATTATGTTATGCACCTATATTTTTGTACGAGGTGTATATACAGCCAATTAAAAATAAAATATCATTAATTTATTCATCCTCATAAAATTTTAAGTTTATTTTAATGACATTACTTCACGGGAGTTCTGTTTCAAAGATACCAAAGTGGTAAATATTTTATGTTACAATCTCATTGTTTATCAGGATTGTTTATGATTATGTTTATGATGATAAAATATTTTTATACATCTCTCAAGAAACTCATTAATTTTATTCTCCTATGGCTATGTCATGATAATACACACTTCCCTTCATTTTTCTCTCTTTAAGTACTAAATAGTTCAAAAAATAATGTTTTAAGAAGAAGCTTTTTTTTGGTCGAAAAACTATTTTCTTCCAAAACCATATTTTCTAAAACTGTTTTCAGCATTTTTTAAAAATGATTTATTAAAGAAATTTTTAACCATTTTTTAATTTTTTTAAAAATATTTTAAAAGGAATCTTCTTGTCATTTTAAAAAATAGTGCTTTTTTGGATTTTACTAAAAATGTTAAGGGAATAATTATCTACAACATGAACAGAATTTCATGATATCATGCTCATTATTTTCTTTAAAGATTATTTTATAAAATTTGAAGGTTATTCTCAAAGGAAAGGAATTTTAAAATGTTTTATGTTTTAAAATGTGTTTTTAAAGTGGAAATTATATTTTTATGAAGAAATATTTTAAATTATTTTTAATGTTTCCGTTATAAGTTTCCAAGTTTATTTTCAAAGAAAAGGATTTTAAAAATGTTTTATGTTTTAAAAAGTTATTTTTAAAGAAAATTTATCTTCCTAAAGAAATTTTATAAGTGATTTATCTTTAAAAATAATTTTCCATATATGATGATATCCTTTAAAGTAACTTATGTTTTACTGGGGATATAAACCAAGCATACCATTCTTGTTATTTATTTGAATTGTTTATAATTGAAAGATGTTTATGAAACCCATTTATATTCCATAGGTTATACCATGAAAAAATTATTTTCAAACCTATTTCTTTTTATATGGGTTATTCTTTGATGAAATGATTATAAAACCCATATCTTTTCCATAGGTTATTCTATAATGAAATGATTTATGAAACCCATTTCTTTTTATGGGTTCTGATATGATGAATGTTTTATGATCTTGTGGAACACTTATGTATAGTTTTTATTATATTATAGTGGTTATGTTATAACCAAATATGAGTGGGACATATATATCCCTCTAATTTATTGGGTAAACATGGATAAATCATTTGTAAATATGTTATATGTAAACCTGGTTACTTGTTCACAATGTTATACGTAAACCCGATTACATGTTCAAAGTATTATGAATGGACCTATCTTTTATTTCCATAATGTTATGAATGGGCTTGTTTACATGACCATAAGTTTATGTGAGGGCTTGATTTCTTGTCCCCAACTTAATAAGTGAACCTATTTCTATTTATACATGTTCACAATGTTATAAGCTGATGTGCATGACATAATTCCATGTCTTATGACAATGTTGTTCTTCATGGGTCACGATTTTTTATTTCTTAATGATTAATTTCTTATGAACTGACAATATTTATGACATGACTCAATACTATGATTTTTGATCTACAAGGTATGGTTTTCAAATGTTATTCTAATGTTATAATACCCTTATGATCATTTTATTATTATTTATCTCTCTAGTTTACCCTTATCAAGAATTTGAGATCACCCTTTCTTATGTTTCCTTTGAATTGTTTATGAAGAAAGGTTTTTATGTAGTAGTAATAATGGGGAAGATATTTATGGGAGACATTGAATATCTTTCATGAATTAAGAATATTGTGTCTTATGTTTCCAAAGACACTAAACTATTATGTTCCTTAGGAATGTGTTTGTGTAATGTAATGAATATTTATCTAAAAAGATGTAATATCCATTTATGATAAGGTGGGATCACTATAATGGTGTAACTTGATTATGTTGATGAAATGATCATCACTAACCTCTAATAACACATGATTCATGCTCAGTGTGAGAAATAAGAGGAAGTAGAAGATCAGATAACCCACACAATCTCCTTCATCCACTAATGGATGAGGGGTGAGGATATAGAAGGTGGGTAAATTCCCCATAAGAATGACTAGGGGTTTAATATAGGAGGGATTCCCTAAGTATGAATTTTCTCCTCATTTACCGGTAGATGAGGATAGAGTCATGGTAGGGCAGTTAGGAAGAGAGATGGGGCTTAGGTGTACCTTTCTCCTCTCATGTTTTCAAACCATAGGGGGTGAGACTTACATATCCAATCACATGCAACCCAATTATTTTCACATTTTGGGTTGCATATGTGGTATTCTAGCTCGATAATCCATTTTCCACCATCCCTAAGGTTGGAATCCTTGATACCATGAGAATTTATAATTGAGAACATTATGAGGATCCTAACTATTAGATAGGATAAATATAGGAATTACATTACCATGATAATTCATAATTGAGAGGACACGTTGGCGTGCCTTGTGCCCTAATCACACACATATGGGGGATTTGTGGGAGGTATTTGATTGGTCCCCCTTAGACAAGGGATCCAAGGAAAGAGGTTCCCTACCATCGATGATATGATATAGATATTAAAGGGTGGATCACCTAGGTGTGGCATGGGTGATCTGAATAGTATATTTCCCTGGTGGTACTTGGGGAGGTTGAATGGTGCCTCACCCAAGTAGGACCCGACCGGGCAAGATATTCCTCATGTAGGGTGGATTTGGGTGAGTTAGAGATGCCTCACATAGGTTGGACCTGGGAAAGATGGAGATGCCTCGCATAGGGTGAACTTGGGTTGAAATGGAGGTGCCTCATACAGGATAGACCTAGGCGAGATTGAGATGCCTTGTATACGATGGACCTTGGTGAGATGGAGACACCTCATGTTGGGTGGAACTAGGAGAGATAGAGATACCTCACCCATGGTGGGATTGGGTGATATGGAGATACAAAATAGTGATGAATAACCTGATCCACAACACTTGGGTAAGGCCTTCATCTAATCTCCAAGGGTTTCCTCAAGTGTATTTATACGACCAACACTCAAGTTTTGACCTATAGAATGACCCTTAACCCTAATATTTTTGAATATGGGGGATTATTCCTCTCAAGGTTATTGGTATTATAGAAGTTAAGGTAAATTAATCCATTGAAAATTACTAATTACCTCTTCTTTTGTAGTCTTAGGGAACTACCTGAGTGTTTGGAGGACTCAGGAGAGAGACTTGGGTGGAAAATTATTCAAGAGGTATCTTCATATTCCAATCATGTAAAATGAGGAGCCAAAGGGTCCTATTTATAAGAAAAAATTAGGACCCTAGGAGAAGAGTATCATCCATATAGGTTTATCATGCAGGTTTCTAACACATGACCCTTGCGTAGGTACTGGATGCTAATGTCATTCCTTGTAGGTTAGGAATGTGTGAGACTCTTGGTGCATAGGTGGGGTTTACGTAGGTTGACATGGGAAAGTTCTTTGACTACCTTTTCTTCAATACTACTTGAGGTATTATCCATTAAATATTTTAACCCCATATAAAAAGGGAGTGTCAAAAAAGATGCATAAAAATTTATATAAACATTTTTCTCAGATAATCACCAATAGTATCAAGTCTAGAAGCATCCAAAATATAGAGCCCCTGAATTTTTGTAGATTTTATACATAAATATAAATTTTAGCATGCTTTTATTTACTAATTCTTAGTAGGAATCATTATTCATATTGAATAATGGTTCACCAGTATTGGTGAAAATAAAACCACCTATTTTTTTATATTCTCACACCGTATGCATAGATACCTAATATTTTCATACATAAATATTAAATATTTTTAGATAAATATTCAATACATAACATTATTATTCATGCCCGAACAATAAAGGTTTAGTGTCTTTATAAACAAGATACAACAACATCTTATTTAGGTACATTATTCATAATCTATCATAATGTACTTCCCACTCTTCACCCCAATTAAAATACCCTAGTTAAAACCTTTCTTCATAACTTAGGGAAATGAAATGTAAGAAAGGATGAGCTTATATTCTTAGTAAGGGTAAACATGGGTGATATAAATCAATGATCATATGAAAGCATAAGAGAAGCATAAGGTTATGAGATCATGTACATAACTTACAAAGTTCATAACCCATCTGTCATAGATTGTAAACATGATTCATGAGATAAAAATTTATCATTTCAAAAGTCTTGATTCATTAGAGTGAGAAAACAACACAATAAATCATGAACTATAAGTTTAGACAAAAATAATGTCACAAAAGTGTGGCAACATCATAGTCATAGAAACTGTTTCATAAATTAAGGTTAACTACCAAGACTATCAAATCACAATGGATCAGTAATCAGTACTTATTTTCCATATCATAAGGCATTGGACATTATCACATGTTTCCCATAGTGGATCAAGCACATCAACTTCTTTCCCATAGTGGATCAAGCACATCAACTTATTTCCTATAGTGGATCAAGTACATCAAATTATTTCTTATAATTGTCTAATGAGATATAAATCTTTACCCAATGAATTATAGGGATATATAATTCCAACCCCACCCATAAAATAATGAAAACCATACATATGCATGACACAAGATTATTAAAAATTAATCATATCAAAATAACATAACCTATAGAAGTAAAATGTGTTTTTATAAACATTTCATCATTTCTTCATAGCATAACCCATTGAAAATAAATGTGTTTTATTAAAATATCATCATCATAATCATAAACCATAAAAATAAATAAAAATAGTGGTATCATTGGATCATATCTCCATTAAATAATAATTAACATCAAGGATGTTATCATAGATAAAAATTCCTTTAAAATATCATTAGAATATTTCTTGAGGGAAATACCATTTTCATTTTGAAACCACTTCTTTAAAATATAAAAATTTAAAAAATATTATAGAAAATATTTTATTTGAAAATAAGATTATAAAATTGTAAAGAAAGGTTCAAATATTTGAGTAGTAATAATAATGATAAATTATATCTATGATTTATATGTTAAATAAAATATTCTTTTCAAAATTCTGCTATAAATTTAAAAGTACCTCATTTGGAAAATGAAAGAAGATTTATTTTAAACAATTTTGTAAAAATTAAAACATGGGAATAAATGAATTCTCATTATATAATAGTAAAACCATTATTTTAAACATTTTTTTAGAAAATGTGAACAAGGAAGAAAAAGATTCATGAAGAAAGAGGAAATAAAGGCTATTTTTCTCAAAAATGTTTTCCCAATAATTTTAAGTACCAAAGATATGTGACGAAACACCTTTTGTAGGGCATGGAAAAAGAAAATTTCTGAATATTTTATAGTGTAGTACAATGGATAACCAAATTCATCTCACTTGAGGAGCTTCACAATTGTATACTCACCAATTCAAATTCACCTAAGAACTAAATATTTTTATTGTTTTTATTAATTTATGAAAACTATGTATTTTTTAGTTTTTATTTATGGAAATATTAAATTAAGTTAAAAACTAAAAAAAAACTAACATGAAATGAAAAACAGAAAAAAGAAAGAACATGGAATTTTTTGGGTTTGGATTTAGGTTCCTTACTTTATTAATGATGGTTGGTTAAATTTTGTTTGATAACCCAATTATTAAATCTGAATCTTGGATTAATAATCTTTTATTTATTGCTTTTGAAACCTTGAATGACTAAGAAGACTAGATTCAACCTCCTCCTATAATCAAGGTTGATGTCACACCTCAATTGAGAGTGTGACACCTTCCAAGACCTGAGTCCATAGTATTCCATTTCATCACCTGAACATTTCAACTCCATCATGTAAAGATATTATGTTCAAATTAATAAAGGGAAAATATTTAAATAAATTAATAGAATTGAGTTTGTGTTCCATTTCATGATGGGAAATCACAAAAATAGTTTACTTCAGTTTTTCTCACCACAAACATAAATAAAACATATAAATTGAAGAATAAAATTTAGGTGTGCTAAATCCTCCCTTGAGGTAAAGCCTCAGGTTAGTCACTCATTGTTGAGTGCAATAGGTCATGATTGAATAGATTAAAAGAAGATAATGAGAGAAATAAATAAATAAGGTAGAGAGAATTAAACAATGGAATAAAGATGAAAGATGGATGTAACATCTTGTTACTCATATGTTAGGTATGCCTTTAATATCATTGTAGATTTTTTGGTCTCATTGTTTGAATAGGTCCGAGAAGGAATTGAGAGGATACCTATAATAGTAAAGCTAGATATTTCTTGGGCTTTCAACTTTAACCAACTTTTTATGCAGGCTGAAGGAAAATTAAACACCACATAACTAGGTTACATGATGTGTAATGGTTTTTCGGTGAAAATCGTGAAAGGGGTCAGGCTGTGAAGGGTCACACATCGTAAATGTCATTTTCACATTGTTTATGTTTTAAATAATGGTTTTTTAATTTGAGTTAGTGTATTTTTTGGTGTACTTAAACACTATGAATTTCACGACGTGTAATGGAATTACAATTCATATAATCCCCTGACCAGGGATGTTTTAGGGCATCGTTTGGGTTTTTGGTGCCCATTGAACCACCTATTTTCCTTTTCTATCAAACTGAGGCTCTTATTTTGTGATTTTTTGAGGCACATTTCCTTTCAGATCAATCCGTTCGGCATTTAATTTTTATTTTAATCGTGATGCATATCTCTGAGTGAGTAATATTTATGATTCTTCATTGATTTTGATTTTGGAAGCGCCCTTGGGTCACATTATCAGAATCTGTCGATCTAAGTTGGTGTTCTCTCTTGTTTTCTTCCAAGATCTATTGTGAGATCTCATTCTAAAGGCTTTTCCTTTGTTGATCATGGTGCAGTGGGTTTTCATTATTTAGGTATGTAGTTTTCTATTCTTTGCCGACCGTTTTAATTTCCAATTAAATCAATATTGAGATGTTGATTGTATTATATGGATTTCATTGTCATCACTAGATTTTTATAGTCGGTGGATCCTGTTGCTGGCATGTACGATCCAAGATTTGATGTGGGTGGTTCTATCTCTAGCCTATGCTAATAATCATGATTTTCTCTTACTTTATAAATTGATTTATTGAACTGGCATGGCTGTTTTTGTGTGTTGAAAAAGGGTATTTTAAGAGAAATGGGTTTTTACCTATTTTTTGATAAATTAAAAGGAAATGGGTACTTTTTTAAACTTTGAAATTGATTTGTGAAAATGAACACATAGGTTACCTTGGGTACTTAGGTTGAGGGTTTAGCTTGAGGCCATCATCCATGTTTTATGATTATCTGGAGGTTTTCTCTTGTGGATTTCCTTTGTTTACTAGGACCATTGTTCTAGGGTACGAATATTGAAATTTTCAGGGGGGGGGCTACTCATTGGGTATTACTCTACTTCATAGGCCTATATTCTAGGAACTGGATTGTGCACTTGATTTATTATGGTACGAGTTGTCTGCTAGTATGACCTATAGTGATCCTTGGTACTAATACATGTGTTGATACTTCTATTTTATACTATT
This sequence comes from Viscum album, assembly GCA_963277665.1. Classification (NCBI taxonomy): domain Eukaryota; kingdom Viridiplantae; phylum Streptophyta; class Magnoliopsida; order Santalales; family Viscaceae; genus Viscum; species Viscum album. The sequence goes on from CAUJRU010001715.1 coordinate 33,611, forward strand.
AGATTTGGTTTCCTAGAACCAACTATTTTTTACTTTGATTACATGGATATTTAATTTATTACATATTGTTCATTGTTCTACATGACTATGATGTAATAATGTCCTAGAGTATTTGTTTAATTGATAAGGTCCTAGAAGTCCCCCACTATTATGAGAACCTTGAAATGATATTAAAATGTTATTAAATATAGTTTTGTAGTTGGATGACATACTATGATGGGACACATAGCATATAGATCGTTAGGTTTGAGTAATCTTAAGCAGATGAGACTTCCTCTCATGAAGTACACACTGGGTAATTTCCAAGACAAGAGATTACGAGAACATACCTGCCATTAATAATTCCGAATGTTTTGGTGTCATCAGATATCCCTATCTGCAAACATGTGTACTGATCCTTAGACTTTAATATTATCATTAATATGTGTCACGACTTGCACAGTTTGATTTACTGACGAAAACTATCACAAAGACAGTTGGCGGGAAGTAGGGTATGTTGGGTGCATCACGAGTGGTATGTTATTAATGGATAAGTTGAGGAAGAATTTTTCCCTTCCATTTATGGAAGTTGATATCTCATTCCTTTTATTAAAATAGAACCATCATACAAAATTCCATGGCCATGGTGCAATGCTGAGTTTATTTCAGGTAGTCAAAGAATGATGTATCAAGAATAAATGTTAATGACACTGTCATGAAACCTGAATGATGAGATATTGAGATAAAGGGATTATATTATACATTGAGCATTCGTATGTGGATGTAATTTTTGAGACTTTAAGTTCTTTCTCTTAGGTTCCTTGACCCATTTATATACATTACTCTTGGAATTTAGGCAATCCTACCTAATTCCAATGAGAAAGAATCCTAGAGGGTCACACACTAAGTGTTTTTGGTGGTCTTGGTTAAATTTTATTTGAATTTAATTAATAAATATTATTCTCAATACAGTGGAATAATTTTATTAATGTTAAAATGATTGCATAAATTAAATAAATATTTATTCACCAGATTTTGGGTAAAATATATTTATTTATTTTAACATTTAATAAATATTTATTTACTAGTTTGTAAATAAAATATTTTTTTAAGAGAATAAATTATTTATTTATTCAAGTGTTCAATAAATGGAAGTGGAGTTCAAGAGAACCGAGTTCGGTCCAGTATTAAAATAATTATTTACAAGATGATAAATAATTATTTAACTTTTTGGAAAAAATTAAAATAATGATGCTATTATTTTGTGATGAATAATTTTATTTATAATTCTATTTTGCACAATTTGGCACACCATAAATAATTACACCATATTATTATTAATAGCATAAGTTTACTCTAATGTTATGAATGTATTTAATTTCTGTTACACAATTAAATATTGTAACCAAAGCCCCATGTCAATAAACAAACACATACGTCTATTGTGTCATGTACCGAACCGCACACCCGATGAATTGAGAATTATTGAGCTAAAAAATTTCTCTCTCAAGTCCTCTTCCCACCCCTCTCAATAATGAGAGATGTTTTTCAAGGCTGAATAACAAGAGATAAAGTGCGACCGACACAAGACACTTACTTCGCCATGCCAGCACCTAGAGAATGAGTGGTGTCGATCAGAGGCCATCAGAGTACGTGTGGATCACCACTAGAGGGATTCTAGTTTGTATCCTTGCAATCACAATGAGATAATCTAGAAGGGTCATTCCGGATGATCAAAATCATCAACAAAGAAAATGACGAAGATCCAGGTATTATTTTATTTATGAAATTAATTAAATTAATTATAAACATGATGTATAAGATCCTATCTAAAGGTTTTGGGAATCTTCTTTCTTTATCTAAATCTTCGATTCTATTTCGTAGAGACTGGTGTTCATATTCATATTGATCCTAGAATAATCATTGATCATGGTAAAAATTAAAGTTGGGTTTTGGCCCAACTGTGCTTCCACTATTCCTGGAACTTATAAGTGGTATAATAGGGGTTACATCATAGTTTATAATTATTTAAATAAATCGTTGATGATTTACATTTTAATAATTTATTTTTTCAATTCAAGGTTAATACTTATTGTAATCCGGATTTCAATATCTATTCACCCTCTTTTTGTTTCTCGTTCACCTTACAAAAACAATATTTTATTTTTAACTTTGATTAAAATAAATTAGAGGATGTCATCCGGAGGTGCCAAAGGTTCCTGGCCATACAACACTAGAATACATGGTGTGTAGTTGTATTCACATGCTGTGTATCAAGGTTCAATTCATCGGGACTGGTCCGCCAAACCAAGACGTGTCATTGGAGTTTTTCTAAGTCTTAAAGACTCAGTGTGTTGACCAGGAACATGTGGCACATGGTTTCCAGATTACATGATGTGTGTCCCACTTGACACAATATGTAGTCCCTTCAGGTTAGGGTTGGACTTTGTACCCCATACACGACTTTCCCGACTAAAGACCGTGTAACAAAGATACTACACGGCGTGTGGCACACTAGACATGCCATGTACTCCAAAGATTTCTGAAGTACATTTACATACCGTATCCCCGGGTGGACTTCAGATGGATGGTGAATGATAGTATATACTGTGTAGTTGGAACTACACACTGTGTACTCATCCAAATTACGCATATTTATTAATATTAATTATTATATTATACAAACCCTTGAGACGTGTACCATGGTACATGCATAAATGTAAGGCACAACATGTGATAAGTGTTTTATATATATGTGTTTAATTTAATATATGTGTAATGTTCATTTCTACTCATTGGGTAGTTATGAATGGGAATTAACTGGGTTTCCTCAAATGCACAAGTTACGTACAAAGATAATTTTAAATGAATTTATTTGTTTAAAATTATGATGGATGAGAATCTCAAGGAAATTAGAAAAAAAGATTAAGATAAAAGGATTTATTAATTGAAGATAATAATTAATCAATTTGAGCACAATTTATATTAATAAGAACTATTAAAGAATTGAAAACTAGTTTTATTAAATGTGTAACTTGTTTCATATATGTGGGTGATCATGAGCTAGACCAAGACCTTTGTATGTGATTGGTTTCCTTTTAATTTATTTATTAAATTAATTGTTGTCCTGCAATCCATCTCTCCTCATTAATATGTTGGGCTTTCATACCCATATTTTCTTTTATATAAACCCACATTTTTACCCCTCACCTGCATGTGAGTTTAAAAGAATATTTAACGGATGTAAATCCCAAGCTAACGGAGACGGTTCAAGCCGGAGCTGAGATGAAACCAATCCTTGGAGATACAGAGGTGGACATGTGGAAATCTATAAACACAAACCCAAAAGGTTCAAGGTGTTTCTCCCCTAGGTCAGGGTAAGTTTATCAACCACAAGATAAACTAACCATTAGAAAATATCTTGACCATTCCCTTTGATTTATTTTATTTCTATCAGTTTCATGGTTTATCATTATGAATATGTTGTCGCGATCACATAATTAATGTATTAAATAAGCATGCAAGATAGAACTAAAATAAACTAGGCTTATGTGTAAATATTATCAAGACATGGTTAATCACTTAAAAAATTTCCAATTAATATTAACAATCATGTGATAATGATAATAATAAATTTAGTCATAAGAGATAAAAATCCCTCAAATAAAATATTAAGTGAGACCAAGTCTTCCGTTACTTGATTAAGGGAAAAACTCAATAAAACTATGTGTTTGACCAACCCTTGTTGGGACACATTATTTTATACAGGAAGCCCTTATGAAGGGTTTTAGGTTGACTTAAACATATTACATCAAGAAGAGTATCCCTTTCTAGACTTGGAGTAATATTGGAGGCAAGAGTTGAAGAAATTCAAAGTCAGGATTTCAGGATTGGGGAGTCCACTCAACAGATCAAGGAGCTACAAACCCGCAGTTAGAAAATAACTACCTACCTAGATACCTTCAAATAGATTGACCAACGCTTTATGGGGTTATGTGAAGGGAAATATGGATCCTTTCCACTAGTATTTCATGACAACTGGACATTCTGAGTTCAATGGTGAGGGCCATTAGGACTTGATAAAATAGCGGGAGACTTAATAAAATCAATTTATTATTTATTATAAAAATGTAATCAAGAAAGTAATAATGATCTACTCTTTTAATTGTAGAATAAAAATGAAAAACTTGTCAACCACACTATCCCTGTGATCAATTCAGGATAAAGACAACATCTTCACCGACAGTAACTTCTAGGAATGGTTTAGACGCCTCTGGGTTATCCTATTCTATGAACGGAATTCTTATGTGTTGGATTCTACATCACCTGATCCTCCTTCCAATGAGGTGAGTGATGAGGATTTCCTGGTCTATGGGAAACATATTAATGACATGGTTGACATTCAATGTTTGATGCTATCATCAATGTCTAGTGAGCTCATGAAGTCTCAGGAAAAAATGGATGCTTATAGCATGCTCAAGCACCTCCATGGTCTTTAGAAAGAGATAATAAGACAGGAAAGGTTTGAGATCTCCAAGGAACTCTTTCAAATTAAGCTAGGATAGGGTTCCCCATCTGGGCCTCATGTATTCAATATCATTGTCTATATTGAGAACCTGGAGGTTCTAGGGTTTAAACTTCCCAAAGAATTGGGCACCGATATCATTCTTGCATCACTCCCTCATAGCTTCTCCAATTTTTTTTTTCAATTTCAACATGAAAAACATTGAGAAGTCTCTATCTGATCTTCTTATCCTCATTCACCAAGTGGACAAAGATATTAAGCGCAAAATTCCTTCTGTCCTTAAGGTGAATAAGAGGAAAGGGAAGGCGAAGCGCTTTAAGCCCAAAGATTCTTCACAGCCTTCCAAGAAAAGGAATATTAAAGGGGAGACAAGGGAATAAGAGGCTATTTGTTTTGCATGTGGTAAGAAAGGACACCGGAAGAAGAACTGTACCCAACCTAATAAGTAAGGGGAAGATTCAGGTGCATTTGTTATTGAATGCAATCTATTTGTTTCTACAGATTGGGTATTAGATAAAGCTTGTGGTGCTCACATATGTATCGAAATACAGGAAACAAGTTGATTTAGGAAGATTGACCAAGGGGAGGTAGATCTACGAGCATCTAACGGAACTAGAATTGCTACTGTAGATATCAGGGAATACCACATCACATTGCCAATTGGGATGATGTTAGTGTTAAAGGGTTGTTAATATGTTCCATATGTTGCTAAAAACATCATTTCTGTATCCAGATTAGATATAGATGGATTTGTTTTCAAGTTTGGAAATTAATGTTGCTTCTTTTACAAATATAGAATTTGTTTTGGTAGGGCACATTTATACAATGGTCTTTACGTGTTGGATTACACAAACCAAGTAATGACAATCGATAACAAAGATACCTCACATGACTCATACCACACCCAACTTTGGCATCATCGGCTAGGTCATGTAAACAAGAAACACTTGACAAAGTTACATCAAGAAACCACTTGGTGTATTTTATGCATGTTTACAAGGAAAAATGACCAAAGCCCCATTTAGTGGGAAAGGTGAAAGGGCTAAAGAACTTCTTGAATTAGTTTATATCGATGTGTGTGGACCATTTCCAGTTGAAGCAAGGGGAGGGCACTCATACTTCATTACTTTTAATGATGATTTTAGTAGATATGTATATATCTACTTAATGAGGTATAAGTCATATTCTTTTGATAAGTTTAAAAAATACAATAGTGAAGTTGAGAACCAGCTTGGTAAGAAGATTAAGAAACTACACTTAGGCTGGGGTGGAGAATATATTAATCAAGACTTCATTAATTACTTACTAGAGTTTGAGATCCTATCCAAACTCACTCCTCCTTACACACCGCAGTGGAGTGGTGTGAGCGAAAGGAGGAACCACACCCTGTTGGACATGGTAAGATCAATGACGAGTCATGTGAGTCTTTTGTTATCCTTTTGGGGGATATGCATTAAAAACAGTGGTGAACATACAAAACCAAGTACCAACTAAATTGATAAATGGTATTCCATACAAGTTCTAAAGTGGAAAGAAATCCATGTTATCAAATTTTCATGTCTGGGGAAGTGATGAATTTGTTAAGACCTCTTTAGGTAACAAAATTTCACCCTGAGGCACAAATTGTAACTTTATAGGATACCCCAAGGGAAAAAGGGGATATTACCTATAAAACCCCTTAGGAAAAAAGGTTATAGTGGAAAGACACACCATATTCCTTGAGAGGGATCACATCTCTAAAAGTGACAGTGGGAGAGAGATTGACTTCAATGAAGTTGAGGCTCAAGGTACATAAAATTTGGTACAAGAGAAGATTCCACAAAGCCTCATGGAAGAAAGAACTATTCTAGAGACACAAGAACTGCATAGAAGTACAAGAGAGGTTAGAGAACTGGAATGGTATGGTTTTATAGTTACCTAGGATTGTGACTCATTATTAGTTGATAATAATGATCCTATAACATACAAGGAAGCAATAAGTGGCATAGATGTTTCCAAGAAGAAAGAATCCATGAATTTTAAAATGGATTCCATGTATCAAATACAAGTTTGGGTTTTGGTAGATCCTCCAGTTTATGTAAATTCTGTTGGTTTCAAATGGGTATTCAAGAAGAAACTGGACATGGAAGGACAAGTCAGTACCAATAAGGAACTACCGGTTGAAAAAGGGTTCAAACAACATCAATGTATTGACTATGATGAAACCTTTTCACCATTTGCAATGCTAAAATCCATCATAATTCTATTGAAAATTTCCACTTACCATGACTTTGAGATTTGGAAAATGGATGTCAAAATAGCCTTCCTTAACGGGAACCTTCAGGAAGACATCTACATGACACAACCATAAGGGTTTTTGACTCCAAAAGATTCCAATACAATATGAAATTTTCAGAAATCCATTTATAGATTAAAGCAAGCATCCAGGTCATGGAAAATTTGTTTTGATGAAGTCATAATGAAATTTGGTTTTATCAAGAATGAATGTGATCCTTGTGTCTAAAAACGATTTAGTGGGAGTACAATCATTTTTCTAATAGTATATGTTATTGACATATTACTTATTAGAAACCAGATACCAGTCTTACAATCTATTAAGGCATGGTTGAGTCAATGCTTCTCCATGAAGGGATTGGACGAGGCAACATATATTCTCAGGATCAAGACCCATCGCGATAGATCCCAGATATTTCTAGACCTAAGCCAAAGTACATACATTGATAAGAATATGAAGAGATTAAGTATGGAACAATCTAATAGGGGGTTGTTTCTAGCATCACATGGCATTAATCTTTCTAAGAAAATGTGTCCTCAAACACATAAGGAAAGAAAGATAATGTAAAATACTCCATACACATCAACTATTGGGTTATTCATATATTCCATGATATGTACTAGGCTGGATGTCACCTACGCATTGAGTTCTATAGGCAGATATCCACCTGACCCAGGTGACCATTATTGGATGATAGTCAAGTCTATCCTAAAGTATCTGAGGTGTACTAAGGATATGTACCTAGTTTATGGAGGAGATGAGGAACTAGTCATCAGAGGATATGCAGATTCTAGTTTCTAGACTAATCAAGATGACATGAAGTCGCAAATGAGATACATATTCACTTTTAATGGAGGTGCAGTGAGCTAGAAGATCTCAAAGTAGAGTGGTCATAGATTCTACAGTAGATTCTGAGTATATCGCAACTTTTGAGGTAGGTAAAGAAGCTATTTGGATGTGAATATTTGTCCAAGAGCTAAATGTGATACCTAGAAGTAAAGATCCCATCACACTGTACTGTGATAACACTACAGCGGTGGCTCACACAAAAGATAAAAGGTCACATCAACAGACAAACCACATACTTTGGAAGTATCATCTATTGAGGGATTCTTCTCAGAGAGGTGAATTTACAGTGAGCAATATTTCCACAGAAGACAACATGGTAGACCCCTTGACCAAATCCTTGAATCAGTAGAAACATGATCATCATGTGAGGTCTAGTATACTGAAAGTCATAGGCATATGGATCTATTCCAAGTGGGAGTTTGTTAGAGTTAGTGTCCTAGAACCAACTATTTTTACTTTGATTAATGGATATTTAATGTATTACATATTTTTCATTGTTCTTCATGACAATGATTTAATAATGTCCTAGAGTATTTATTACATTGATAAGGTCATGATAGTTCCCCGCTATAATGAGAACCTTGAAATGATATAACAATATTCTTAAATATAATTCTGCAGTTGGATGACATACAATAATGGGACACATAGCATACAAACCATCAGGTGTGAGTACTCGTAAGCAGATGGGACTTCCTCTCATGAAGTTCACACTTGGTAATCTCTAAGACAGGAGATTATGAGAACATACCCGCCAGTAGGAATTCCGCATGTTTTGGTGTCATTAGATATTACTATATGAGATCATGTGTAATGATCCATAGACTTTAAGATTATCATTAATACGTTTCATGACTCGCACACTTTGATGTACTGATGAAAACCGTCATGAAGACAGTTGGCAGAAAGTAGGGTACGTTGGGTACATCACGAGTGGCATGTTATTAATGGATAAGTTAAGGAAGAATTTGTACCTTCCATTTATGGAATTTTATATCTCATCCCTTTGATTTAAATAGAACCACCGTGCTAAATTCTATGGCCATGGTGTAACGATGAGTTTATTTTAGGTAGTCAAAGAATAATGCATCAAGAATAAAAGTTGATGACACTATCATGAAACCTGTTTGATGAGATATTGCAACAAATGGATTATATTACATAGTGAGAGTTCATATGTTGATTTCATTGATGTGACTTTAAGTTCTTTCTCTTGGGTGCCTTGAACCGTTGCTAGACAATACTCTTGGACTTTAGGAAAGCCCGCCAAATTTCAATGAGAAATAATTCTCGAGGGTCCCAAACTAAGTGTTTCTGGTGGTCTCAGTTAAATTATATTTAAATTTAATTAATAAATATTATTCTCAAGACAATGGAATAATTTTATTCAAGTTAAAATGATTTCATAAATTAAATAAATATTTATTCACCGGATTGTGGGAAAATTATATTTATTTATTTGAACATTTAATAAATATTTATTTACTAGTTTGTAAATAAAATATTTATTTAAGAGAATAAGTTATTTATTTATTCAAGTGTTCAATAAATGGTAGTGGAGTTCAAGTGGATCAAGGCCGGTCCGGTAGTAAAATAATTATTTTCAAGATGATAAATAATTATTTAACTAGTTGTCACAAATTAAAATAATGCTTCTATTATTTTGTGTCACAAAATTTTATTTATAATTCCGTTTTTCAAGTTGGGGAACCATATATAATGAAGTGGTATTATTATTAATAGAATGGGTTTTCTCTAATGTTATGAATGTATTTAATTACTGTTACGCAATTAAATATTGTAACCAAAGCCCCATGTCAATAAATAGACACGTAGGTCTATTGTTCCATGTACCAAACCACACACTCGGTGAATTGAGAATTGTTGAGCTAAAAAATTTCTCTCTCTAATCCTCTTCCCTCCCCTCTCAATAACGAGTGACGTTCTTCAAGGCCAAAGAACAAATGATCAAGAACAATCGACACAAGACACTCCCTTCACCGCGCTAGCACCCAAAGATCGAGTGATGTCGATTGGATCCCATCAAAGCACGTGTGGATCACCACTAGATGGATTCTAGTTTGGATCCTTGCAAGCATAATGAGATAATCTATAAGGGTCATTCCAGATGATCAATATTATCAACAAAGAAAATACTGAAGATCTAGGTATTTTTTTTATGAAATTAATTAAATTAATTATAAACATGATGTGCTAGATCCTCTCTAAAGGTTTCAGGAATCTTCCTTATTTGTATAAATCTTTGATTATATTCTATGGAGACTGAAATTCATCATTGTATTGATCCCGGAATAATCATTGATCATGGTAAAAATTAAAGTTGGGTGTAATCCCAACCACACTTCTGCTGCACCCAGAACCTACATATACTACTTGGCTTTTTGAGTTAACCTTGATATGCATGTTATACCTAGTTTTATTTAGAACTATGAAAAGGAAAATGTTTACCATGTTTTCTATAAAACTGTTTTACTTCTTATCATGCCATGTTTTATTTAAAATAATCATACATGACTTGTTATATAGAGACTTGATATGGAACTCCTGGGTGGGATCCTACTGAGCCTGTTAGCTCACACCCTAAAAACCTCTTCAGTGGTGCATAGAACTTTGTATGTCTTCCAATGCAGGGAAAGTCAAGTCATCCCAGTGAGGTGATGAGGTTCATGTCAGCTAGTTTTGGGTAGTTGGTGGTGAGACTATGGGAGTTTGTCCATGCTGTCATATAAAGTAGCTGTTTGGTCGTGTTCCTTAGAGTTGGACTTGTTTTTGTAGATTTTACTAATTTTGGATTTTTTCATTTCAGATATCTTTTTTTACAATTATAGAATATATATTTTAACGAGTCTTCCGCTATCTCTTTCATTTTTTATATACATATATGTCATGTGTTTGTTAAGGTTGGGAGAAATCATTCCCTCTAGTGTGTTTTTCAATGCCCGAGTGTTTGTCACCAGCCCATGGGAATTGGGAATTACCTTAGGGTATGTGGAGGATTAGTTCAGGTGCCAGATTTAAGGGTAACTTGGGTCGGTTCATTACATAATGGTATCAAAGTTGGTATATCCTCAAGAGTCCTTATTTGGGACATCTGTTAGACTAGAGATAGTATTGTCGGGACTTTAGAGGTATGTTATGATAACTACCTAGACATCTCTTATCGTAATGAGAATCAAGTTTCCATGGGAAGTTGGGATATGTGTATCTAGTGTTGGGTTTGTTTTTACATCTTAGTTTCTACCTATGGGGTTTCTGGTTTGAACTGATATTTTTTCTATTTTCAGATCGTTCTTATGTTTTGATGTGAAATAGTATGCCTCTGAGACATCTTCCATGAGTTCCTCAGAAAGGTGTAGCTAATGTTCCACAAGGGAATCTACCTATAGATCAGAATCTCATCAAGACTATCATACAAGTAGTTTGTGCTTTTGATCAGGATTTACCATGTGTTTAGAACATAGTTGTTGAGGTATATTCAGGAGTTGTAGGAGAGAGAGATCAATCATATGAGTTTTTGTGTGAGAATCCACCATCCAATAAAGAAACAACTGAACCTAAAGAGGTGGAGAACTAGATGGATGAGATTGATCAAATATTTGAATTTTTATAAACACCTGAGAATATCAGGTTGAAGTGTGAAGCGTTCAGGCTTGAGGGTTCCGATAAATGATGGTGGGACTCTATTGTCAAGGAAGATAGACATGGGAACCTAGATTGGAAGGGTTTCAAAACCCTATTCTTCTAGCAGTTTTTTCTACATTCACTGATGCTAGTGAAGTATATGAAGTATATTCCTTTGCAACAGGTAGAGAATTTGGTGGAGGCATACACCATCTGATTTTCTAAACTTTTTAGTTTTACTCCAGATGTGGTGAGGAATGAATAGATGAAGGCTCAGAAGTACTTGTAGGGTTTGCAACTGGATATCATATTGTAGGTGTTCATGTTGAAACCTTCTACCTATGAAGATATGGTAGACCAATCTATGATTTTAGAGATGGATATGGTAGGCAAGGTTGGTTTTTCCATCCCTTCTCTTTCTTCTAGTGGCAGTTTTAGTGGCATGTATGGGAAGAAAAGGAAGTGGGAGGATCTTTACAGAAGTGGTGGAGGTGGGTCTCAGTAGTGAGACTCTTCTACACCATCCGTTACATTTGGAAATATACCTCTAACTTTCTATCAGTGTGGAAAGGGTAGACACATAAGACATTATTTTCCTATGACCATGAAGATGTGAAATAGATGCTGACACATAGGACAATTACATGGATTCTATCAGGATATGACTAAACCTTATTATAGTTAGGATTCTTCAACTCCAAAGGCTACTATGGTGCAGTCATAAGCTTCAGATACTATAGGGATCTAGCCATAGGCCTCAAGAGTGTATAATTTTTACACAGTAGATGAGTGTCCATTGGAAGTCGATGTAGGTCCGACAATAGTGATAGGTACTATCCTTATTGCATTTTCAGTATCAATTTCTTTATTTGATACTATTTCCTCCCAATATTTTATATCTTCACATTTTTTTGATATTATTAAACTTCCAAAGAAACTTATATCCTTTACAATGTATTTAGAGACTCCTCCTGGTAAGAGGAAAGAGTAAGGGTTTCAGTGTCCTTCTTGTTTGTTAATGATAACGAATACAGATTTGGTATGGGATTTTCTCATTCTTGATTTGGATCTGTTCGATGTAATTATTAGTATAGATTGGCTTGTCACTCATCAACATGAGGTTGAATTTTATCATTGGTGTGACTCATTTATTGCTACTTATGGGAGCTATCATGTGTTTCAGGGGGAGTGGGACCCATGATCAGATCATGCAGGGCCTTCCTGCCCAGAGCTCAGAATTTTGTTGTCTTTTGTTTAACTTGAGTCTAAGGATGTTTTTCCTATTGATGATCTTTTTTTTGTTGTTCGAGACTATCCTGACATTTTCCCAGAAAACTTATCTAGTCTTCTTATAAAGAGAGAGAGGAAGAGTTTACAATTGACCTAGTTCTAGGTATGAAACCGATATCGATAACTTCATATCATATGGAACCAGGTGAGATGAAAGAGATCAAAATTCAGTTAGAAGATCTATTGGAAAATGGTTTCATCCACACTAGCATTTCACCTTAAGAAGCCCATGTTCTCTTTTCCAGGAAAGAAGATGATTAACTTAGGTTATGTGTGGAATATCATAAGTTGAACCATGTGATGGTTAAGAACAAATATCCTTTGACTCATGTGGATGATATGTTTGACTAGTTAAAAGGGGAAAAATGGTTTTCCAAGATTGATGTTCGGTTGGGTTATCATTAATTCAAAGTTTGGGAGTATGATATATTAAAGATAGTTTTTATAAGTAGGTATGTCCATTATGAATATCTTGTGATGGCTTTTAGTATTACTGACACTCCTAAAGTTTTTATGGATTTGATTAATGATATATTCCATCAATATCTTGAAACTTTTGTGGTAGTGTTCGTGGATGATATTCTGGTTTATTTGAAATCTGAGCGTGGGAATGAGCACCATCTAAGTTTGGTTTTGGAAATTCCTAGAAATCACCATTTGTATGGAAAGTTTTAAAAATTCAGTTTCTATATTAAATAAGTGAAGTTATTAGGGAACAATATTTCTGAACATGACTTATCAGTTGATCTTGAGAAGGTGAAGGTTATTTGGTCTAGGAAGGAACTACACAATGTCTTTGAGATATGGAGCTTCCTTGGTCGTGCTCGGTACTACCGATAGTTTTTCACGGATTTATCTAAGTTGGCATCACCTTTAACTACTCTTACCAGGAAATCATAGAAATTAACATGGGATGAAAAGTGTTAGACCTATTTTTATTAATTGAAATTAATTATAACATTGGATCCTATTTTGATATTATATGATCCCGTTAAGGGATATATGGTGCTTTTTTATGCTTTGGGTCCTGGTTTGGGATGTGTACTTATACAAGATGACCATGTATTAGCTTACGACTCTCATCATCTTTGACCACATGAGAAGAATTATCCCCTCACTATTTAGATATTTCTTCAGTCATGCATGTTCTTAAATGTTGGTGACACTATCTTTTTGGGGAGAGGTTCACGGTCTTCTCTGATCATAAGAGTTTGAGTTATATATTTTCTTAGAAGTACTTGAATCTCAGACATAGTCGATGGGTAAAATACCTTTAGATGTTTGAATTTGATATCACCTATACCACAAGAAAGGGAAATGTTGTTGTGAATTCTCTTACAAGGAAAGTACCATCCTAGGATATTCTAGAATCAAAGGAGGAGTGGAACCTTATGGGGCTTTTCATTCAGTTACACCTAGATTCTCAGGAGGATGTTTTAGGAATGGTTCTGACCAGTGTTAAATTATCATCATCTCTCCTGAATTCTATTTTTTAGAGTTAGTAGCAGGAAGATTATTTTAGTAATGCTTGACAAAGACTTTATGGTTTGGAGACCATTTACAGTTGGTCTCTTTCTTTAGATGGTATGCTCCACTTTGAGAAGCGTATTTTCTTCCTAGCATCTGTAAGAAGTTTAGTTTAGTTTTTGATTTTCCTAGATCTTCGTGGGCCATTCATCCAGGAACTATGAAGATTTATTATGACATGAGGTGACGATTCTTGTGCCTGGGTATGAAGCACGACATCATGGATTTTGTGTCTCGTTGTTACACCTACTAACAGATAAATACAGAGCACTTGAAACCTTCTGGTTTACTTCATCCTCTTTTGGTTCCTATTTGGAAATGGCATGAGGTATCCATGGATTTTTTTTTTGTATTACCATAGAATCCTCGAGGGAGGAATTATATCTGGGTGGTCATTGATTGGTTAAAAAAGTCTTCTCATTTCATTCTAATCAAAGAAACCACTAAATTTGAAGATCTGGGTAAGCTGTATGTGCAAGCGATTATGAGGTTACATGGGAGTCCTTCTTCCATTCTTTCAAATAGGTATCCTAGGTTTACCTTGAGGTTCTCAAGGAGTCTTCAAGAGGCAATGGGAACTCAAGTAAAGTTGATCACAACTTACCATCCATAGAAAGATGGTCAGATGGAGCATGTGATTTAGATCTTGGAGGTATGCTCCATGCCTATGTATTGGGTTTCATAGGATCATGTGATAACCATATGGGACTGGTTGAGTTTTCTTATAACAATAATCATCAGTCGTCAATCAGAATGGATCCCTTTGAGGTTTTGTATAATCACCCATGTAGATCACCTCTTTGTTGGGTGAGGTGGGTGAAGTATCTTTATTTGGACCAAGTTTGGTTTGGGTAACATTAGCGAAGATTTAGGATGTACATCAGCATCTGACAATAACCTAGAGTTGACAGAAATCGTATATGGACTAATGATATCACCCATTGGAGTTTTTCATTGGTGACTGGGTTTTATTGAAAGTTTCTTCTCAATTGGGTCACCATTGAATTGGAAAATAAGGAAAATTGTCTCTAAGAAATGTTAGACCATTTTAGGTCACTGAGTAGCTTGGACATGTTGCTTATTGATTAACATTGCTGGTTCAGTTGAAAGGAATTCATAATATTTTCCATATGTCTCAGCTCATGAAGTATCACCCTAATCCCACTCACGTTCTGATATGGGAAGAAATTGAGTTAGAGCCAGATGTTTCTATTTTGGAGAAACCAGTTGATATTGTTGACTCTTAAGTGAAAGTATTCTATGGGAAGTCAATTTTATTGGTTATAGTTCTATGGAAATAAGGATAATATTCTCATGAGACTTGGGAACATGAGTCATTGATGAGGGAGTTGTGGCCTCAATTTTTTTCCAGGGATTAGATCTTCCACATGACTTCATGGGGATGAAAAGTCTTTATGGGGGGGGGGGAGTTTGTAACATCCCACTACCAATTTTTTAGGTACATCTTTAACCTTATTGTATTTTTCCTTGTCTTGTTTTCTAAATAGGGATCAGAAGGAATTGAGACGATACTTATAAAGGTGAAGTCATAGATTTGTTGGACTTTCAACTTTAACCAGATTTTTCTATAGGACGAAGGATGATTACACACCGTGTAACTGGGTTACACAACATGTAATGGATTCTGGGTGAAATTCATGAAAGGGGTCATGCTGTGAAAGGTTACACATCATGAATTTTGGTTTCACATCATGTATGTTTTAAATAACAAATCTTTAATCCGAGGCGATAGATATTTCAGTGTACTTAAACACCTTGGATTTCATGATGTATAAAGGAATTAAATGTCAAGTAATCCCCTAAGAAGGGATGTTTTAGGACACCTCTCTTGTTTTTAGTAACCATTTGACCACCTGTTTTCCTTTTCTCTTGAACTGAGGCTCCTCTACAGTGATTTTTGGAGACACCTTTCCTCCAGGATCGATTTATTCAACATTTGATTTTTATTGAGATCACAGTGTGTCTATCCAGGTGAGTAATATTTCTTCTTCTTCATTGTTTTTGATCATGGAAGAACCCTTGGGCTACGTTATTGGAATCTGTCAATCTAAGTTGGTGTTCTATCTTATTTTCTTCTAAGATCTGTTGTGCAATATTATTCCGAAGTCTATTCCTTTATTGATGGTGGTGAGATGAGAATTTTTTCTTGAGGTATGTAGTTTCCTCTTATCTACCAACCATTTTATTTTCTAATTAAATTAATATTGAGATTTGTATTGGATTATAGTTCCTTATTTGTCATCGCTATGTTTTCATTGTTGGTGGATCTCGTTGTAGGTGTGTGCGACTCGAGCTTTGAGGTGGGTGGTTCTATCTCTAGTCTATGACAATAAGCCTGATTTTATTTTTATTTATAAATTGATTTATCTAATTGGTATTACAGTTTGTGTGCGTTGAAAAAGTTTTTTTGAAGAGAAATGGTTTTTTCCAAAGTTTTTGATAAATGAAAAGGAAATAGGTACTTTTAAAACATTGAAATTGATTTGTGAAAATGAGTACATGGGTTACCTTGGGTACTTAGGTGGAGGGTTTATCTTGAGGCCATCATATATGTTTTGTGATTATTAGGAGGTTTTCTCTTGGGGATTTCCTATATTTCCTAGGCCCGTTGTTCTAGGGGACATATATTGACATTGTTAGGGGGTTTAACCATGGGGTATTCCTCAACTTCATAGTACTATGTTCTAGGAACTAGATTGTGAACTTGATTTATTGTGGTATTAGTAGTCTGCTAGTCTGACCTATTGTGATCCCTCATACTGATACCCATAATGCTGATTCTGTTTTGTATTGCATGGCTTTCTGAGTTAGCCTTGATATTCATGTTATACCTGCTTTTGTTTAGAACTACAAAAGGGAACTATTTACCATGTTTTTTATAAAAATTATTTACTTATTATCATGCCATGTTTTATTTAAAATAAAAATACAAGAATTTTTATATAGAGTATTGATATGGAACACCTGGGTGGGATCCTAATGAGCTTGTTCACTCATACCCAACACACCTCTTCGGTGGTGCGTAGAACTTTGTATGTCTTTCAATGCAGGGAAAGGAAAGGTGTCGCAGTGAGGTTCATGTCAGATGGTTTTGGGTAGTTGGTGGTGATATGGTGGGATTTTTTCTATACCATCACTTGGAGTAGATATTTGGTTTTGGTCCTTGTAGTTAGAAATATTTTTGGAGCTTTGACTACTTTTTTAGTTGTTCCTTTCTGTTGTCTTTTTACTATTATGGTATATATATTTCAACTAGTCTTTTGATTTATATTTTGTTTTGTGTATACATATATTCCATGTGTTTGTTCAGGTTAGGAGAAATCATTCCCTATGGTGCGTTGTTCGATGCCCAAGTTTCTGTCGCCAGCCTGTGGGGATTGGGAACACCCTTTGGGTATGTTGCAGAATGGGCTGGGTGCCAGATTTAAGGGTAACTCAGGCCAGTTCTTTAAAATAGAACAATTTAATTAAAATAAATAGAACGAGTTACATAAAATAAACTAAATCAAAGAAGAAAAATAAAAAGTAGAAAAATAGTGCATACAGTAATAGTAAAATCCCAATCCTATGATCATTTTCTTTGGCACAACATACTTGTATTTATAGAGGAATGTAATCACTTTATATCACTCTTCTGTATCTTTCCATATCTTCACAATCATTGAATATATATATATATATATATATATATATTTAAAGATATTATATGTTGAATCATATAAATTAATGGGTGTTTCCAAATTCCAGCATTGAGATGCAATCCCACAAAGATGGTAGTAGCATCTACCATTACTTCAATGGTAGATCACATCTACCACTAGCCCAATGGTAGATCACATCTACCGTCTGCAGAAACCAACATTAAACATTTTATCATTCATTCTAGCATCTTATTACTCCTTCATTTGGCCTCAACAATGGAATTATCCATATCCTTGTCCTTCTCCTTAGAAGATCATGGTAGGTGCATTCTCCAAATTAAATGGTTCCTCATGGTATATCATATCTACAATTTCACCAATGGTATATTTCATTTAATATTGGAATTCAAATACGACATCATCTCTTGTATGATGGTGGAATGTTCTTTATGGGATGGAATTCTTTACACCAGTGCTGATTTGTACTCAGATACCTCCTAAAGTGATTCAGACTTCATGCATGGCTTGAACATAGGTTTCATGGATGTGCAGAAGAAAAAAATTGCCTTGAATTATTCATTTTTGGTGTGTGGATATACTGTTAGTGGCTCAAGCAATGCATGTTTTGATGGGTTGCATGGCTTCATTTTGGCACTCCCACTCTTTATGGTGAATCCACGACTTGATGGTGGTGGTGGAGGTGATCTTCAGTAGTGAGTAAGTTATCTTCAAAATCTACCATTGTATCAATGATAGATCACATATACCATTGTATCAATGGTAAATTGCATCCATCGTTGAAGAAATGGTAGATCACATCTACCATTTCACTAAAGGTAGATGACATCTACCATTGAAACAATGGTATCATTCCTTATTAGTAGTGAAGGATTGAACACAGTAGTGTAGAGCCGATCTCTAGGTGGTTTCCTTTATAGGGAGTCTCTCAATAATGATTTTCATGGCCTTGAAATAGAAACTGAGCGCGAAAGCTATAGAAATGGCACTTTCAACGTCCATTAAAACCTCCATCCTTCACAGTGGCCAAAGGGAGATCCAATTGGCATTTCATGGATTCATTCATCATTGAAAGAGGATCTAAAATGGTTGAATGAGGTATTATAGATGATCCTTGGTGATATGGGTCATTGGTGATGGTTCCCAATCTCGATATGAGCTTCTCTAGTGATGGGAATAGAGAATATCTAACATTACAGATGATGGAAGGTTGATGTCAGGTGATAGAGATGGCGGTGGCCTTGTTTCTGAGGTGCTAGTGAGTAGATTCAGGTGACACATCATGGTTTTGGTTAGTGCATGAACAATATCCCCAGAAAACTGCCCCACATTAGAAAGAAGAAAAAACCACGTGCTTTCTTATTAATGAAAGTGTGATGATCCAGGATCAGAATCCTGCACCAGGGTGGGATCCTATATTCACTTACACATAGGAACATGGGCTACACACACTAGGTGGCCAGAGAAGGCTATTCCCACCTATACACGTGGGATCCTCCCAAATTTTAACAAGATTCATGAGCATGATCCCTCATGAATCATTTTCAGCTTGAGAAGGCCCTCCAGGTGATGGCCTAGTGAGCTAGACCCTAGTGGGTTGGCTATGTGGTGGAATTCTACCATTTTATGGTCTAACATAGCCTTTTTTTGGGTAAATACCTAAAAAATATTATAAATTTAGTTATCAAATTTTCAATAGAATAATTAAATAAATACTAACTTCAAATTCTTAACAATTTTAGTTATTTTAAATCATTTTAATTCCATATTCAAAATTTCCCATATTTTAGTAAAAAATTGAGATTCATGAGAATTATTCATTATAATCCTTAAAAAATTGTTAAATTAAATTAAATAATATACATGAAATATGAGTATGTCTAATATCCCAAGACTTAAAGTATGTTTTTCCTCAAGAATAAAATATCAACATGGAATTCAGAGGGCTCCAATGTTACCATTATTCACATTCTAAATAAATACAATAAAAAAATTATCAATGTCAAATCAAAATTTCAAATTCCATATAAAATATCAATTTAATTTCTCAATTTTTAAAGAAACAACCAGTTCAAGAACTTTACTTTATCCCTTTTAAAATTAGTGGAACTTATTATTTCATTTATTTATATTTATCAATTTATTATTATTAAACATTACAAATTATGATTTAACTCACATTTTAATATTTTCTCTCACCACTCAGGATATAATTCAAGTAGATTTATGCTTATATCATGATAAAATTATCATTTTCTATAATCTTGTAAAGGAACTACTTTCTCTAAATTTTAAACAAAAAAGACACATAAAATCATGAGGAATTTCAATAAAGGTTCTAATAACTATGTGGCTTAAGGTTAATGGGAATTGATGTTCAAAAATTAAGTTTAAAAGAGGAGGTTTCTCTATTAAATTATAGTGCATGATATTAAAAGTAAAAGTGTAATGACATTCTCCCCTTCAAATCATGACAACTCCCTTTTTCCTAAGATCAAGGTTATAATCAATAAAATAATAATGAGTGATTTTTTCTCCCTCTTGATTTCTCTCTCTCCCTCTCTCTCTCTATAGTTTACTTTTTTTGAAGTTATTCTTAGAATGTATCTCACATCCACTCCCTAACCACACATGATAAAAATTATGGGTATGGTGATGGTGATTTTGACAATCTTAACTCACAACCCACATTTTTTCATTTTTTTTCCTTTTATTTTAATTTTTTTCAAGAAGGGAAAACTACAAATAATAATTAATGAATAAAAAATCTTTCTTAATACCCACATTATCACCCCTAAACTTTTTCCTTACAATGTATTTCTTATATTCCTCCATGAATTCCCTAACCCCCACACATAAACTTTAAAATATCATGAAAATACTAAGAGTCAGGTCAGAATGGATAAAATTGGCTTGAATTGTGGATCATCCCTATTAAGTTCATTCATGGTCTCTATGGGATAAACAAGGATTTATTTAAAGGTGGTATCTAGGATAATATATTTTCAAAAGTTACCTTAGACATTTTAAATGTGTTTTTTCACAGTCATATCTTTGATAAGTTCGAATGTAAGTTTTAGTAGGTTACACATCCCAAGATCACTCAAGAAATATACTCAAAATAAAATAAGAAATATTTGGTCTAAAAATACTCTAGATAATGGAAATTATATCATTGAACAATCACTCAAGAAATTTCTAATAATAAAAAATAAAATCAAATTAATTTCAAAAATTCAAAGCTTGAAAAATGGTAGGGAAATTTAATTTACATGAATTAACTAATTCTCTAAAATCACAAGTCATCATTTAATATCCATGCTTCACTTTAATCATTAAATTATATATTTTACTCATTTAATATCATTATCATTTAAATCTAAATCATGGAATCATAGGATTCCTAAGAAACTCATATATTCTAGATAAGTGAATTAAATAAATAATTTAAATATGGGAATGCAATTTCCAGTTTAAATCTTAAAACAGGATTTAGACAAAAATGAAGGGAGTTTAAATATAAATAATGTAATAATACACTCCCTATTATCATGTATATTCATTCCTCTTACTCTACTATTTTTTGGGATCCCTTGTGTCATCATGGTCCTATAAAAGTAAATTAATAAATTAAGAACAATGATCATGTAATTAAATCTCAAAATGATAGGGGGAGTGGGGATTCATGATTGACTAATACTAAAAATGAAATTGAAATATGGAAAGAAATTAAAGATAAATATTCGTATGATCCCCCAAGTGAATCAAGGTTTTTTTTCGGTATCTAGAGGGTAGTACCTTCTATCATCTATAGTCAGTTGGTGGATGTAGCTTCTTGGATTTGAACCACTGCATGTAGATTTTCCCATATTTTACTTATTCTTTTTTGGTGAGGAATAATCCTTGGATAGATTATACCGGATCTATCCAATTAAAAATTAGGTATATCTTGCATGGTGGGGGTAAGATGAAGTATGGATAATCCTCTTCCTTTTTTGCTACTTGGGAAACCTTCTCTTACTTTTCCAGTAATAGCTCAATGTTGGATGTATGAATTGAATGATAAAAGGGAACAATGGTAATTTCACTTGAACAAAATTAAAATTAAAATTAAAATTCTCCCTTTCAAAGTGTAAATCCTATGTATTAGTTTATTTAGACTCAACCACTTGTATATCCTTATTATCCTCCTCCAATGTATGTTCATCAAAATTAGGGAGCTCCAAGTGTTCCTCAGTAAGTGTAGGTTCTGTTTCTTCATCTTCCTATAAGGAATAACAATGATTATCTGAATATAAAAATTTAAAGTAGTGAGAATTAATACTAAATTATGATTTAATAAAATAAAAATAAAAAGAGTTTGATATAATATCATCTCCCATAGTTGGTTTTGGTTCAATCACTTATTCAGTGGTAAGTTCCTCATAAAGCTGGATATCAATGGGTGGAAGTAAGTAGTTGAAATCCTTTATATTTTATTCAAATTACACAACATGGATGGATTCCTCCTCTTACATGGATAGAGAAAAGTATATTGGTTTGATATATTTTACTTTTTAATGAATATGGAGGTCATGTTGTACCTCATACTCATTCTAAAAGTTTTCAAGATCTTATTGATCTCCCACACATATCTCATCAAAAAGTTCTTACTCATCATGAGTCCACTCCATCTCATCATGGTCAAATTGTATTTGTATCTTCAAGTAGTTAGGTTTTTTATATTCCTTGAGTTTTTCCTCAATTTCTTTGATGCCCTCAGAAAAAGTGGGGATCTTTAGGGGTACTTCTTCCTCATCCTTCAGTCTTTGAATATCATCCTTGAATTGATTGAGCATTCATGCCTTCTATTGAAATTTAAGTCTTGTGTCATGCCTAATAAATATATTCTTATCTAGGATAATGATTCCATAAATCCTTTAATAGGTCATTCTAAGAATTTTGTAGTACTTGATCTTGTTATTTCACCCTTGATTAATTTTTCCATGAATTGAAAAAATGTTCCTTTGAAAACATCATGGGAAAATAAATTTTTTTATGGTTTTTTATTATAAAAGAAATAAAAACTATCTACTGTGTGAAATATAAAAGAGTAAGAAAAATAATGTTAGGCGCCTAAAAAATGGCACCATTTTTAATGGAACACATGTCATGGGATATGGAAAAAGAAAATCTCTAAATGTTTCCTAGCATAGTATAATAGCTGAAAAAATTCATCTCACTTGAAGAGCTTCACACTTGTCTACTTACCAATTCAAATTCACCTAAGAAATAAAACTTTTTATTTTTTTAGTTATTTTATTAAAAGTAGGTATTTTTGAGTTTTTATTTATGGAAAACTTAAATGAAGTTGAAAACTAAAACTAAACTAACATTCAATGAGAGACATAATAAAGAAATAACTTTTCCTTTTTTAGGTTTGGACTCAGGTTCCTTATATTATTCACGCTGGTAGATTAAATTTAGTTTGATAACCCAATTATGAAATATCACTATTGGATTACTAATCTTTTATTGAGTGATTTTGAAACAATTAATGAATAAGAAAACTATATTCCACCTCCTTCTATAATCAAGGTTGATGAAACACCTCAATCGAGAGTGTGACACCTCCCAAGACTCAACTCCATCGTACTTCATTTCATTCCTTGAATTTCTAAACTCCATTGTGTAAAGAGATTGTGTTTAATGGAAGGAAGGGAAAAAATTTAAATAAATGAATATAAGTGATTTTTATTTCCATTTCATGATGGAAAATCACCACACTCATGCACTTCACTATTTCTCACCACAAATATAAATAAAACATATAATTTGAGGAATAAAATTCAGGTGTACCCAATCCTCCCTTGAGGACAAGCCTCGAGTTAGTCCCTCCTTATCGAGTGAAATAGGTCATGGAGGAATATATGAGAAGAAGATAATGAGATAAATAAAAAAAGAAGATTGATAGAATAAAATATTGGAAGAAAGACGAAGGTTAAAATTATTTAATTAAAAGAAACTGAATGAGTTATATAAAATAAAATAAATTAAAAAAGGAAAATAAAAAGCAACAAAAATAGAGTATCCAACAATAGTCCACTCTTGATCCTAAGATCCTTTTCTCTAGTGCAACATCCTTTTATTTATATAGTTAGGTATCCTATTTATCTCACATGAATGTATCTTTCCATATCTTCACAATCATTGAATATATCTTTGTTTAAAGATATTATGCATTGAATATTATAAATTCCTGGGTGTTTCTAAATTCTAGTGCTTAGATGAAGTTCCATAATGATGATAGAAATATCTACCATTACTTCAACATTATATCATATCGTCCATTGAATTAATGGTATATCACATCTACCACTAGCCCAATGGTAGATCACATCTACCATTAGCAGCAACCATCATCAAATATTTTATCATTCATCCCCACATCTTATTCCTCCTTAATGAGGCCTTAACAATAGCATTATCCATAGACACAACCTACTCCTTGAAAAATCACGATAGGTGAAATATCCAAATAAACTTATGCCTCATGTTAGATCATATCTATTATCACACCAATGGTAGATTAAATCTACCACTGGAAGTTAAATGTAGTAGCATATCTTGTGAAATATTGGAATGTACTTTATGGGCCACAATTATTTACTTTGGTGTTGGTTTGTAATCAGTTACCTCCTCAAGAGATCTAGACTTCATCCATGGCTTGAACATAGGTTGCATGGGTGTGCAACTACAAAAAATTTCCTTGAATTATTCCTTTTTAGTGTGTGGAAGTACCATTAGTGGATCAAACAATCCACGTGTGGATGGGTTGCATGGCTTCATTGTGTCCCGCCTGCTCTTCATGGTGAAGCCATGACTCAGTGGTGGTGGTGGCAGTGAGATGAAACAGTGGGTAAGGTATCTTTAATATATATCATTGTATCAATGGTAGATCACATCTTATATTGAGACAATGGTAGATCACATCTATTGTTTCACCAATGATAGACCACATCTACCATTTTAGTAATTGTCTCACTCCTTAATAGTGGAATATGATCATGAAAAATAGTATAGAACTGAGCTTCATGTGTTTTTCTTCATGATGCATGACTCGTGTGGGATTTTCATGGCCTTAACATGGAAAATGAGTGTGACATATGTGTAAATGGAACTTTTGGCCTCCATCAAAATATTTGGCCTTCATAATGGCCATAAGAAGCTTGAATTGACATTTAATGGCTTTGGTCATCTTTTAAAGGGTGTTCACGGTGATTGACTAAGGTCCTGGAGATGATTCATGGTGATCAGGGGCATCAACGGTGGTTCTCTATCTCAAGTCGATATTCTCTAATGGTAGACATGGAGAATTTACAACATTGTAGATAATGGAAGGATAATGTCAGGTGGTGGAGATGGTGGTGATATTGAGTCCAAGGCGTAGAAAAGTGGAGTCAGGCAGTGTGGCACCATTTTGGTTAGTCGATGAACATTATCGATGAAAAACTATCCCACATCAAAAATAATGATGAAATCCACACTTTATTATTAATAAAAGAATGTTGATCCTAGGTTAGAATCCTACACCAAGGTGGGATCACAAATTCAATTACACACATGAACATGGGTCACACACATTGCATGGCCTAAGTGTGTATAGTCCCACCTATACATGCGGGTTCCTCTCACAGTGTAGCATGCTGCATAGCCCTGATCCCCCATGAAACCTTAATAAATGTTTCCAGGTGTTAACTATTTCATTTTTTTTGGATAATTTCAGTTTGGTAGTTCCAATACTTGTACTTTAATCATGGTTAAATCATAAACATAATGTTAAACATGATATAAATATAATATATATACAATATATATATATATATATATTTAAAATTATCCATTCAATGTAGAGATAGAAAAATTAATTACACTATTCATGGAGAGGGTAAGCAGTATACATGCATGAACACTATTTTCATATTTCAACAGATAGAATAAAAGAAAGTTAAATAATATTCACCTTTTAAAAATCATTATTATTTCATATATATTATATATACTCATTAAATATATCCTTATTACCATTTATGTTTATTAATAATGAAAAATGGATCACATCACTTTGTGGAGGTGGTAGTCTACATGTACCCATGAGTGACATTATCATTTTCAAACAGATTGGAAAGTAAGAAGGTAGATAAATATTATGATTAAATAATAATAATTATTCAATAAATATCATATATATTCATTATATCCATATTTAAAACCATATATATAAAGTGGTGGTGAAAAATGAATTACACTGCTATGTGTAGACGATAAGTAGTATGTACGCACGAGCAATGTTTTCACTTTTCATAGGATGGAAAAGAGATTGAAAATGTTTATACCATAATTAGAATATAATATCATTATATTTATTATATTTGGGTTATTATTTTTGGATGGATACAATATATTTAAAGTATGTATAAGAAGAAATGTTTTTGAAAGAGTCGTTAAAGATGATTACCTCTTCTTTGGTATACTTCCTTTATATCCCTTATTAAAGAACATTGGTATTTTAAGAATAAAATAACCTCTAAATCATGTATAGGTAATGTGATAAGATACTTGGGTAGGTTTTTGTTCATATAGGTTGCTTAATGTGGAGTAAAGAAGATAGGGAAGGGGTGTCCTTTTATAAGGGTGGGAAATGACACAATTGGAATTACCAAAAAAATTAATATATAATTAAGTCATTCTCAATAAAAATGCATAAAATGGTTTTATATTCAAATAAAAAGAGTATAAGGTCAAAATATCCCCATAAAATTAAATTTAGATAGGTTTTTGTGTTATTTTAACCCTTATCATTTTTGATTATACCCTTCATTAACCATTTTTAACCCTAACCACGGTAACGTCTATTTCAATATTTGTTTCCTCTGGAATTGGGGATGATGTCATTGATTTAAGATTCAAACATTCTAAGCAGTTTCTAATGGGTTTGTTCATAGAACCGGAAACATCCAATGATTCCACATCCATTTGGAACTACTTTCCAAAGGTAGACGCTCATTAGTTGTGGACTAATGAGGCTTAGTAATTTGAATTGGTTGAGAGGATGGGAGATCAGACTCATCACAACTTTTTGAGGGGAATTATTGTCTACTCCGGGACTCTCTTTATAGATTTAAGTTATGTTCGTGAATCCTTATTACATTACCAAGTATAAAATGAGATTTCCTTTAGATTTGACAATCAATGATTAAATATGTAGGAAATTTAGAGAATCTTTTATATATATTTGAGGTTCTTCATCGATAGAGAATCATCTATATTTGTTATAGATTCTTAGTCAATGGTATCCTTCAATACATAAAAAGTATCTTGGTCATTATGATGACCATGCTGGTTTTAAAGACACTCAGTGGGGCACTTGAAGTTTATTTTCATTTAGAAGGACATGGATTATTTTAGAGTTGGGATCATACCCGCAGATGGGCTACCTACGTATCCTTTGTTTTGGAAAAAGGAATCAGAACCCATGTAGTTCAAGTAAGGGATTATGATGTTTATGATTGATAGCTCAAAGAAAGATGCCATAATTACTTTTACACTCTAAGCTCACATGAGTCATGCTTGGTATGAGAAACAAGAGGTATTGGTAAAACCAGAAAATTGTGCCATGAAAGATGCAATCATAAGAAACGATGTGGGGATTATGTATGTATGACTTCCCAAACAGATGAATATTGTGTTTTACTTCAGGGAAGAAACCCAGGAACGAGGTCCATAAAGGTATATGTACTTCATTGAGATTTGGGTACTATAACTTGGGGCTTACTCCTGAGGAAGATGCCCAAATTAGGAGGGGACTTATGATTGGGTTTTACTCGTGAGAAGGAATCCCAGATCAAAAGTAAATTAAGAATGGTTAAGAGAAATTAAGACTACGGCTTACTCCTAAGGAGGATGCCCAGGTTAAGGGACTTATGACTTGGGGCTTACTCCTTAGGAGGATGCCCAAATTAATGAGAATTTGGACTGGGGCTTACTCCTGAAAAGGAGGCCCAGGTTAAGAGAACCATGGTTGGGGCTTACTCCTGAGGAGGATGCCCATATTCGGGAATTATGACTGGAGATTACTCCTAAGGAGGATGCCCGAATTAATGAGGACTTGGGGCTTACTCCTAAGGAGGATGCCCAGATTAATGAGGACATGGGGCTTACTCCTAATGAGGATTCCCAGATTAATGACAATTTTGACTGTGGCTTACTTCTAAAAAGGAGGCCCAAATTAAGGATTATCTCATCTTAAATGATGAGGTTAAATTAATGAATTCTCTAACTTTAGTGATGTAAAGATGTATAAATCACTAGGTTTTGAGAGATGTTCCACAAAATTCCTTTCAGATAAGGAATCCAAAAAAAGAAATCATGACATAAATTGATTTGGAGAGAGTTTTGAAGGCTTAATCCTGAAGAGGATAGGTGGATAGGCATAAGAGAGGTGAAATAGGCAAGAAGGGAACCCAAAAAGAGAGGGGTGCGCAAGTACTGCGTGGGCGCACAAGTAATGTGTGGGTGTGCAAGTCCTGGTCAAGCAAGTATACTTGCGCGACACATGGGTACTTGCGCGCCGACCAATCCTTAGGGTAGAACTTGGGAGAGGCTTGGCTCAAGCCTCTAATACTACCCCTAGAGACTTCTAAAAGAGAGGCGCGCAAGTTATGTGAAAGGGGTAAGGCAGCGTGCAATTGTGGCCATTTCCCTTAAGGGATGGCCACCCAGGCGTGCAAGTGTTGATGAGTTTCAACACTTAGGCCTTCATCCCCTTCTTTAGATCTTCCTTTCTAGGTAAGAAATTAACTTAGAAGTGTTCGGAAGCTTTTAGAAGAGACTAGGGTGCCATGAGATTAAATGTGAGGTTCTTGACTTTTTTTCACCCCTGAAATGGGGGGCCCACAGGGGTATTTATAGGCTGAAGGGACCCTGGGAGAATTTTCAAAGATGGCGCGTAAGTCACCTGTGCGACCATTAGGCGGAGCGCAAGGGTACTTGCGCAACTATGAGGGAACTTGCGTGACCCAAATGGAAAAGAACCTTTGTTCATGCCTTTATCAATTTTTGATGTTTTCTTCAAAGGATGAATCAATTTATTCTAAGTCATTTCCCTTTTCATTCGTTTAAACTCTGTGACGGAAATGAGTGTCAACAAAAGTCCCCCCTCAGAGTTGGATCTGAAAGAAATGATGATGTGACTCTGAGGAAAATAAGAAAACCAAAGGAAAGGCGGTGCGCAAGTGTTGAGAGCACAGAGGGCGGTGCACAGGTATTGAGTGCGCTAGCTTTAGGCGTGCTAGCTTTAGGCACGCTGGCTTTAGGCGTGCAGGGGTGCGGCCTGGCCTATATATAGGCGGCCATTCTCGCACAAATCACCGAATTTTCAGGATTTTGAGCTCTCACCGCGCAAGTTGTCTTCGTTGTGAAAGTTGCTCTATTTTCTATTATTTATTCACTGTCACACTGCTATCAAGTTAATTATAATTGCACGGTTTATACTTGCGTGCCAAAAACTTGTGCGACACATAATACTTGCACGACACATGCTCACTTGCGCGCCAAGATTAGACTTGCGCGCCTTAATAACTTTGCCATTTTTTCGAATTTCTTCACAAATTTTATGAAAAATAAACCCATTTAAGAGTTAATTCATTCAAATTTTGTGTAGATTCAATGGATCCAAAGAGAATTGGAATGACTAATGAGTTAGCTAGCAAACAAATTGATGATATGATGAACATCATTGTCCATGATTACTATACCGTCTGCGATAGCACTCTCCCAGATTTGGCTAAGTATTTGAAGAAGTATCATCATGACTTTCCCCCAGAGCATTTATCTGCATTTGTATGGCTATGGTCATCTGCGAGAAGTTACTATTCCAGAAGCAAAGAACTATCTTCCAATTTCTTGGTTTCAGAACTACACCAACTTTCTTGCAGAAAATATCTCATGTGGAGGAGTATTTCTAAATGCTGGAACAGTAGAGAAGGCCCATATGATGCATCATAGCCCTTTCACACCAGATCTAAAACCTCATAAGCCTGATCTGCACCCACATTGTTATCCCTCAATTTTCCAAAACTCTCAGATGGATCAATCCAAAGGCTAGAAAAGAAGTTGGGACTTCCGTCCTGGAGGAGGTGTGAATCCAACCTAGATGTGGGCATACTGGGTATGACAAACCTATGTAGAGTTTTTCGAGGATTTGAAAGGAGTTGTGATATATGAAGCCGTCTGGGTTGGGCAAACATATGTTTATAGGCATGATAACTTCGTACCGGAGATACTATGCCATTGGAGCCCAGAAACCAATTCTTTCTATCTGAATCATGGAGAAGTAGGAATCAGTCTGTGGGATGTCCAAAAAATCTCAGGGGCTCTAATTTTAGATGATATTTATAATGAATTCATTCCTCCCAAGGTGACTTGGAATGATTCAGAGAAGACTCCCGCTTTAGCTCGGGAATTACTTAAAATCTTCCATAAGCTCAAGAGTTCAGAGACCTCCTTAACTCATTCTAGAAAAAATATTCATCCAGATGAATGGATGAATATGTTTCTTATTGAGAAGCAGGATAAGGAGTCGAAGGAGAAGGGATTGAAGGAGAAGGGATCCAAGGAGAAGGGATCCAAGAAGAAGAAGTCCACTCGTCCTACCACCTGCCCCCAAAAAGAGAAGAGGGGTGCTCATGGCACATTCTGGTTGACTCTAGAAGAAGAAGAATTTGAGAAGTGGGGATATGAGGTGAATCAGAGGATCCCAAAGAATACTCGTATGGTGGGATTCTTGGAATTGTGGCTCAACATTTATCTTCTGCCAGTCAGGGACTCGAAGGGAGGCGTCAGGCCAGAGACCTTCGTTATTGCGGAAAATTTGGCTGAGAGAGGAATGGTTGGGTTGGATACCCCCATTTTATCAAATATTCATAGGAGCTTACTCCATGTCTTCATGGGTAAGTCTACTTTGAGAATAGTGGGACCATTATAAGTTTTATGGGGATGGATATCCACTCACTTCAAAACATATAATGTATAGAATGGAGTACAGATTCCTGGAAGTTCTTTCAGGCCATCAGTGCAGGAATTCATTGGAATTTCTCCATTAATTCTCAATGCTTATGACATGAAGGTGAGGCTGAGCATGTATAAAGAATTTAACTTCTTTCCTTATGGAAATCCGCCAACTGGGCGGTTTGTTGAAGATGGAATAACCAGCCTGGATTTGAGGGCATACATGCTGGCCTGTAGAGATGGTGTCTTGGTCGCCAGAATTGATGGAGAGATTATATGCGAGGCCTATGCTCCATATAGATCCGTACGTCAATTCAAGTGTTTGTAGTAGACTTCTGTATCTCCCCCTGTGCATGTTAGGTCAGAGAAACATCCGATGGTTGCCCAACAACTATGATTTCTGACATCTAGGGAGAAGACTGGGGCATTTTTTGAGCTACCAATTGAAAAA
This sequence comes from Viscum album, assembly GCA_963277665.1. Taxonomy (NCBI): domain Eukaryota; kingdom Viridiplantae; phylum Streptophyta; class Magnoliopsida; order Santalales; family Viscaceae; genus Viscum; species Viscum album. The sequence goes on from CAUJRU010001715.1 coordinate 64,876, forward strand.
GCGGCATATAACTTGACTACATGGTATGCCGAGCACTGGATAGCAGCATAACCTAGAGGGGTGCTGAATCATCCGGTTTATTAGGTGGGGAAAAGGAAGAGGACTGTAGAGAAAGAAACTCTTCCTCATGAAGGTGATGCTTCCCCACCTGAAGCTGATTCTCCGAATTCCTCATCTAGGACTGATTCACCGAATTCACAAGATGGGGATGATGAGGCACAACAAGCGGAAAAGCGGCCTCGTGCCTGATATAATCCTCCAGTCAGAATCAAAAGACCCACTCCATCAACTCCTGGTGAGTTACTTCATTGTGACAATTTAATCACCATTACTTTATAAAGCAATAAGTCTTATTTTCTTATTCTCTATCAATATTTGCAGGAGATGGGAATAAATTTAAGTCCAAGATTATAGGACCTTCCTCGCAGCCTTCTGGTACATGTACTGAATATCTACGACCAGAGACTGTCCAAACATGGCAGAGTTTATACTATGGTGCTGAAACTGTCTGGCTGGATTTGTGTGAGGGGCTACATCTCCCTGGAATAGGGACTCTTCGGGCTTCTAAAGAAATATATTTCTAGAATAACCCCGATGAAGCATGGGCTTACATCAGAGATCTGGAAATTCTCATATATTCCATTGATGATTCCATTCTTGTCACCAAGCGGGTGAAGGAAATGATAGATCACGGTGCCACTAAGGGGACTGATGAGGAGTGGCACGATTACGTGGCCCCTGAAGATGTATGTTTTCTTTCCTTATTTACTTTGAAACTTGATTTCATTCGAAGCTTTTTTAATCAAGGAAATTATTTTCTTCATCCTACAGCTTGCAAAGAAAGGAACTAATGAGGTTCCTTCGCCATAGTATGGCCCTGGTGGTACTGCCATTGGGGCTGCTGCTGAATCTTCTCGCAAGTCGGGTGAGATATATCCAGGCTAGCAGGCCCTGAATGAGGATTTGGACATGTCCTTCCATTCTCCAATTCAAGTGCCTATAAGGGAGACTACTGACACTCCCAAAAAGCCAAAGATACAAAGGAATCAAAAGAAGAATTCCACAACTAAATGCTTCATTAGTAGCGGTAAGTCCTTCGGGTAATCATGAGTCTTAAACCATGAGAAATATTACTCATTTTCCTTGGGATTTCAGGGGATTCTTCAATTTACCCTCAGGAGAGGACTGATCCTCCTTTGAGGACCACAGAGGGTGCTGTGGAACAATCGCAAATTCAGGCTGACTTGGCTGCTCCTGGAGAAGATCCAACATCTGTTCCCAGTATCCCTCCTGCTACTGTTGCAAGAAGAGAAGAACCTGATTCTGGTAAGTTAACAATGCTTCATAAAATGTTGAATGAAACATTTAATGACTTCCATTCTGTGATATTTCAGGTTCAACCCCTGCATTAGAGCTTTTGGTGGTTATTACAACTGATGCCACAATTTTATCTGAAGATGCTGTCCAGGGTCAGGGACCGCAGGATGAGGGTCTCCAAGAAGACACATCCAATGCTCCCACTGGTGAGATTAACCAGGATTCTGAGATGACATTAGATGAAATGATGGAACTTGGTGCATCTTTTGAAGATTTTATAAATCATGTTAAATTACCATGTAATTTAGAAGATTATGGATGTGATTGTTATCCTTCGTCCAATTAAAAAAATAACTTCTTATTACATTTTTTTTCAAAAGGTGGTTCCTTGGTCAAAGACCAAGCCACAGAATATTATTAAAGAAAAAAAGGGAAACTAAAAAAGTCTGGAATATGGAATTTTGTTACAATCTCTTTCATAGAGAGGTAGGAGGTCAACTGGAAAATTATCAAACCATGTAACACCCTGGTTGATACCTTTATTAGCAAGAGAATCCGCCACCATATTAGCTTCATGGTAGGCATGAGTGACAATATATCTGATATGCTGAAAGGAGTTCATGCAGCTCATCCAACGAGAGGTGAGTGCCCAGGAGAGATGGAGCACGCCATTCCAAATTGCTTGGACAATGGCAGTGGAGACGCTCTCAATCCAGATGTATCCCCAACCCTTCCTTTGAAAAAAATAAATAGCCTGAATCATCGCCATAATCTCAGCTTCTAAGGAAGTGGCGTTGGCACAACCTCCATAGAAGCACCCATGGCAGTGGCCCAGATAATCCCTGCAGACAGCTCTAAAACCAGCTGGACACAGGTTCCCCTTCGAGGCTCCATCAATGTTAATTTTGATCCAACCTAGAATATGTGATTTCCAGAAGAATTCAATAAATTGATGAGGTTTTTTGTAGATCCCTATAACTCTGAGACGTCTGAGGATCGCAAAGTCCTCAACAAAATTGTTACAATTGGCATTCTGAATCGATACAGCATCTCTAATAGCAGTGAGAATTCTCGAACAACCTGCATTAAAATCCTATTAGTGTCCATTATGAATAATATCATTACGATCATACCAGATAATGTAGAGGATCTCAGAAACCGCCACCAGAAAAAGGTTCTTGATTTTATTCGAGGTGTTGAGCTCTATACAACATTTAAGATGAGAAAGAATTGAGTTAGAATGAATCCATCTGAAATCAAACAAGTTAGTAATAAAGTTCCAGAGAGCAGTAGAAGTAGCACAAGATAGGAACAAGTGATTGATATCCTCTCTATGTTGATGACACATTTGACATTTGGAGCAAAGTTGGATACCAAAGGTTTGGAGGCAGACCTCAGTAGGAATCCTATTATGAGCAATCCGCCAGATGAGATTAAGTCTAGAGGGTTTGATCCAGTTATTATCAAAATGTTTGAGCCATACAAAGGAATTTTTAGAAGAAGAAAAATTATGTTTATAAAAGTCTTTAGAATCCAAGATACCATTATGCAAAGTTTCCCAAACCAGGAAATCATCCGTATTAATGAAAGAATGACTATCAACCACATGACTAATGGAATCTGGGAGAATGGGTAGGTGGCCATTAATCATATCCTGAATAGAGATATTTATGGTATCCAGAGGAGAGTGCGGAGGCAACATAGATATCAAGGGGGATCCCGTCCAATTGTCAAGTCAGAAGTTCAACGAGGAATTTTTACTGACCAGCCATCTAGAGTTAAGCAAAATATTCTGAAAGGAGTCCCTGATGGAAGGAAAAATTGAAGAGCTTAAGAAACTCAATTTACCTTTTTTAAGATTATCTAAGAACCTATTTCTGAGTAACTCAGTGGCCTTTCTCTTATGATTGATCAAGTTCCAAGTGAGCTTGGCTTGAAGAGCATCATCGAAAAGTTTAATGTTCTTAATACCAAGGCCACCCCTTTCCAACGGTTTGCAGCATGTAGACCAAGGGATAGTGACCAGTTTACATTCAATAGTGCTACCAGTCCAAACAAAGTTTTTGATATAACCATTAATTCTTTTGAGAAGAGAGGCAGGCCATTTGTAAATCATAAGCGAGTACACCATCTTGAAGATAATGGTAGATTTAACAAGGCAAATCCTACCAGCCATGGAGAGAGATTTCCCCTTCCAGGATGAGAGTTGAATAAGGATTTGATCCACTACAGAGGAAAAATAGACCACTTTAGGCCTTCCCCAAAAAAGGCGGACACCTAAGTAAGTAAAGGGAAAGACACCTTCCTTAATGGAAAGGATTTCAATAATGTTAGTTTTACGATTGAGAGGGAAGCCTTTACCAAAGAAGATGAAGGATTTACTCCAGCTGACGACTTAACCTGAAACTTCCTCATAATAGGCTAAAGCATTCTTAAGATTCAGGATATTTTTTTTCTACCATTAATAAAAAGGATGATATCATCAGCATAAAGAATATGGGTTGGGGCATTAACACCCCGGGCATCTTGGATCGGTTTTAGCTTGTCCCGAGAGACCAAGTTATCCAAAATCCTGCTGAGATAATCTTACGAAATGGTGAAAAGGATAGCGGATAAAGGATCTCCTTGTCGAACACCCTTGGAACATTTAAAATATCCTTTCGGGGATCCATTGAAAAGAACAGAGATGGTAGAAGAAGTGAACAGAGCGCGAATCCTATCAATAAAGACCTCATTAAAGCCTAAATGATGAAGAACCTTGAAAATGAAATTCCAGTCAATGGTATCAAAGGACTTCCTGATATCAATCTTAATGGCCACATTACCACCCATAGAAACTTTATTGAGCATGTTGGTACATTCTGAGGCAAGGAAAATACAATCTTGGATGGATCATCCTTTAATGAAACCAAATTGATTCCAAGAGATGATTTTTTTACAGAGAAAAGAGAGATGATTAGCCAGGATCTTAGTAATAATTTGGTAAAGAGAGTTTAATAGAGAAATAGGCCGAAATAAATGAATCTTAGAAGCATTATCCACTTTAGGAATCAAGGTAAGGAATTGAGCATTGAGACCATGAGGGAGGTAAACATGAGAAAAGAAAGATTTAACCAACCTACAAACATCATCATGGATGACATCCCAATGTTGCTAATAAAAACTATTATTAAAACCATCAGGACTAGGGGCACTGTCAGAATTAAGAGTAATTATAGTGTCCTTAATTTCATGATCAAAAGGAATTCGTAGGAGTGAACGATTATCCTCATCATCAACAATAGCATGGATAATATCTGGGATGAGATCTTTGTTAATGGGTGGGCCATTAAAAATATTTTCAAAGTATGAGAGAACATGAGTAGTAATGGCCTCCTCAGAATCTAATAGAATATCATTCTCCTTGAGTAATGAAATAGGTCTAGTGAATTTCCTAATACGTTGCAAGGCATTATAAAACTTGGAATTTCTATCCCCATCAGTTAGCCACTTCGCTTTGAAAACCTACTTACGAATATTATCTTTTAAGACCAGCAGAGAGTTGAGTTTCAAAGCAATGTTTATTTCATTATGGGGGTCAACAGAAAAATCCGCATTAGTGGTAGTATTTTGAATGAGATTGAGGTTAGCTTCCAGAGAGATGATGTCTTTATCAATTTTTTTAGATTTGGACGCACACCAAACCTTGATATTTTGTTTTAAATTCCGGAGTTTGGTGATACAGGCAAAGGTATCAGAGTGGTGGCTCCTGGAATCCCATCATTTTTTGATGAGCGTGGAACATTCCAAATTCGTGGACCAAGAATTATTGTATTTAAAAGGAATGTTGAGTTTGGGTCTCTTAAGAGGAAGACTCAAGAGAATAGGATGATGGTCCGAATTTATTCTAGGTAACGTAGCACTAGAAATGGAGTCCCAGGTGTCCAAAGTTGGGATGTTCATGAAAGCTTTATCAAGTTTGATAGATACAGTCCTATTGTAATGACGGTGATACCAAGTAAACTTGGAACCAGTCAGGTTAACCTCAATAAGATTACAACCTTCAAGAGCATCCCTAAAATCCCTAGAGGCAGTGTGTGAGGGCATTGGGCCAATCTTTTCACTAGGAGAGAGAATAAAATTGAAGTCACCTATAATAAACCAGGGATCCTTGATGGAGGGAGCCATCACCAAGAGGTCGTTACAAAGAGAACGACGGTCCTGGTATCTATTTTTAGCATAAATAAAAGAACAAAAGATATGCAGACCATCCAGATTAAAATTACAAGAAAACAGTTGATCAGAGAAATTAAATATTTTAATATTCTGTAATGAGCTATGGTAAAAAATCCTAAGAGAATCAATAGAAGAGTCATTCTTGCAATCACCTAGAAACGAGTAACCAAAAGAGACAAAGTGCATATATTTTTTATAAAATCAAGTTTTGGGCTCAGTAATAGCAAAAAGTTTGGGTTTATAAGTTGATACAAGTCTTTTAAGAACCGCAATGGTGCCAGGATTTGCAACCCCTTGACAGTTCCAAAATAATATATCCATTTATAACCTGATTTTGGAGCCTAGGCTTTGCTTCTTCTTTTTAGAGCCTCCCAAGTTTTTCTTCCTCTTGGATCTCCTTAGAGAAGAGGGTGAAGCTATGGAGGAATTCAATTCCTATTTACTCAACACATCATAATTTTTGTTGTTGTCAGCAACAGTTTTAATAGGACGAGAAACCTGTTTATTAGCATTTTCAATAACCAGGTTCTTGGCCGGGACAATATCAATTGTACCCAAGGTTTTTGGATCAGTATGGGGTTAGATTACTGCCCCAATGGGGACCATACCTGCATTCTCTCCCAGGTGCGACTGAGATACAGGCCGTGGGTTGACAACTGCAATCAAAGGGATACTCAATTCAGAAGAGCAAGGCACAGAAGTACCTGCACTGTCGAGTACCTTCCCTGATGAAACAACTTCAGCAGGGGCCAGAGGTGAAGTAGTTTTTGCACCTACATTGTGATGATCCAAATCCGCAGCAGTAGTAGATATTGGCTTCAGGATTATATCTGCTGGGACAGAGTCAGTAGGCAACTTCAGACCTTGGATATCATCAGCTGGAGCAGGAAAATCCGACTTCACAGCTTGATCAACATCTGGTAGTTCCTGAGAAACTTGAGCCATCTCAACTTCACATGTGTCCAGCACAAGATGTTCAATATCCTCGAGAATAAGTTGCTTCTGCTCCATGCCTTCCTCTTCATCAACTTGCTCTGCCTAGGTGGAGCTCGATGGTTCTCCCAGCACCAACAGTTTTTTAACCAAGACATCCACACCCTTTTCCGGGGGCATCGGATTTTCAGAGGAAATCACCTTGTTCTTCTTCTTAGGCTTAACTTCAGTCCATCCATCAGTGGAAGGAGTAACTGGAGGTAGAACCTGGCTTTGAACTACACGACACCTTTGAAGCGAATGACCAACAATTTTTCACAATTCACAGTATGGAGGAATCCTCTCGCATTCGACCCGTATCTCTGTTTTATGCTCCTTGGCAGCGAATACAATGATATCAGGTATCTTAGCTGCCATGTCCACTTCAACCATGACTCGTGCATATAAACCCAGCTCAGCATTCAAAGTCCTCTGGTCGATCTTGAGTGGTGTTGTCACGACCCGTCCTCGGGGCCCGTGCCGTGACTACCCCAAGCCCGCCTTCCATAGGCCAGGGGCTGGCGACTAGCACCAAGGCGTAAAATTCCAGTAAACAGGGAAGGCATTGCCTTTATAAGTAACAACCACACAGAGTCAGCAAGCGGAAAGTAAAGGGGGCCGGAAATACAAGCCCAACTGTAAAGTACAACTGAAAAAGTAAAGAACAACAACTGAAGAAAAGACGGCGGCCTCGTGTCGTCCACTGGCAATCCCACCTGAAGGGTGGGTACAGATAGCCTCCAGGCTCCTCGGGTCCCACGTCCGCTCCGAGTACGTTCCGCCCAGTGGTCCACCTCCAGGTACCGTCCTGCTCCACGCCCCAACCGTGATCAGCGCTGTCCGTCGTCTGCAACCAACACAACAAGGTGCGGGCATAGCCCGTGCAGGGGTGAGTACAAGCTACTCAGTAAGGACCCCGAGACCCCCGAAGGTCTCCCGAAATCCACAAAGGATATAGCACAAAAGAAAGATGCAATCACGAAGTAACATCTGACTCGACTTAGGTATATGCCCATACATATACCTAAGTCCCCAATTCTAGCTCTGCTCACGAGCTCAAGAACAACTCAATCCACAAAGGAAAGCAAGACTCAAATCCACAAGGAGAGTAAACAGTAAAATCCACATAGGATAGTTCAACACAATCCACAAAGGAGAGTAACATACGATTCAGCTCAACCAGGTATACTTTTTCAGATGACGTCAAAGATGATCACTGATCCATCTAAGTCGTCGGACCCACAAAGGATCGATAGGTACTAACCCCCGCAGAAGACCCACACAGGATCGGGCTCACACAGAACCTGTAGGCAGTGGCTCACACAGAACCGGTAGTAAGGACCCACGTAGGATCGGGCTCACACAAAACCTGTAGCACTGATCCACGTAGGATCGCTGAGTGCAGTAGTCGACGCAGTCCACTGAGGATCTCTGCACAGTCGTCGCCGCAGTCCACGAAGGATCTCTGCTCTGCCGTCGTCGCAGTCCACGGAGGATCTCTGCTCTGCCGTCGTCGCAGTCCACGAAGGATCTCTGCTCTGCCGTCGAAGTCACAGCCAGCGCTAGGGTTCCCGCACAAAGCGAGCTCGTTTAGGAGGGTCCGCTCCACGAGCCGAGAGGCTGATACATCAACTGACACGTAGTCCGAAGTTGATGTATCCAAAAGTTCCGTATCGACAACAGGATCTCAACGCGACAGACGGCGCGTCAAACGGACGCCCGGTCTGAGAGTTATTGGCATTTTCGTCCCAGGGGCCCGGTTGGTTTTTAGGGCAAAACCAACCCGACCGTACTCCGCCTATATCCGATCCTCGGGCGGAGCATGCCAAAAGTTCCGTCTCACTTAGAGGAACTACCACAGCTGACGGTACGTCGTTCGGACGTCCGTAGCTCAAGTTATGAGCGTTTCCGCTCCGAGGGCCCGGTTGGTTTCGTGTACGAACCAACCCGGCCGAACCCAAAGTCTTCTGAAACCTTGAGTATAACATACCGAAACGACCGTCTCGATCCAAGGATCGCGTAGCCGCTGACGGTTCGTCAATCGGAGGTCCCAGGCCCAAGATATGGGCGAAGGACCGAAGAGGGCCCGAAACGGGGGTTCTGGGCCCGGGGCGACCCGGCCCGAACCCCCCCTGGGGTCGGCCGAACCGGGTCGGCCCGAACCGGGTCGGCCCGACCCGGCCTGGGCGCGGCCCGGCCGACCGGACCGGCCGGCTCGGTCTTCGGCCGAGCGGCCGAAGAGCCGCCGCGGGTCAAACCCACGGCTTTGGGAGAAACGCGGCCCGCGCGGGCCGCGTGCTGGTGGCCGGACCGCGGATGCGGTCCGGCGGTTCGCCGCCGCCGCGGCTCGGCCGCGGCGGACTCCTCCGGCGGCGCGCCGGGCGCCGCCGCCTCCGGTCGCCGGCGACCCGCGCCGCCGTCTCCTTCCGCGGGCCGCCGGAGATGCTCCGGTGGCCCGATTTCTTTCCCGTCTGCGCCGTTGCTCCTCCCGGGGGACGATCTTCACTGCGGAATCAACAAATGGCCCTTGCGTCGTGCTTTTGCCGTCGCCCGCCAAATCCGCACAAAAGGAAGATCGGCGGAGGGTTGCCGGGTCTTGTTCGTTAGACCCGCACCCTCCGCGTTAGTCATAAAATCATCGGAGGAAAAGAATTAACCAAATCAACAATTTTAAATAAATTAAAATTGTTCCGATCGGGTTCTTTATTTGAAAAGAATAAACACGGGAAAAGAAATAAAATATTCCAATCAACCCTTACTTTGTCGTCGTCGTCGGACGAGAGGTCGTCGCGGAATTGCTCGTCGCGGAAGAAGGGGGATCGTCGCGTCGTCGCGGTATCCGGCGTCGCGTCGCCAATCTCCGGATCAAGATCAAACGGATTTAATTAGTTTAAATCCGTTGATATTGAAATTAAAAAGGGAGAAGAAAAGATCCGATTCTCACCTTAGTTTCCGAACTAGGATCGGCCGCGGAAGAAGAGGCGTCGCCGAAGAACGTCGCGGGTAGGGCTCGTTGACGTCGCAGATCTCGGTGTGCGTCGTCGAATTCCGGTCGCCGGCGTTCTTCGCGTTCTTCGCGTTCTTCGCGTTCTTCGCGGAGAGGGTGGAGGCTCAGAGGAATTGCACAACGATAGCAATCCTCCAAAATAGACAAGTTTGTCTATTTTATTATTTTGCCAACAAACGTAAAACGCATAAGTAACGACCCATTTAATTCACGAAAGAAACAGTCCATTTAATTCACGAAATAAACCGCCCAATTAAATGGTCTGTTAAGAATTAAAGAAAACGCGTCGGTTGACTTTTCAGTTACTTTGACGGGTTTTCGCGGGTGCGTTACTTAGCGAAAGAAACGGCGGGGCTCGTGCGGGTCCCACCGCACAAATATCCTACCAAGGGGTAGGATATTTCTGGATAGCATCCTATCCAGTTCAACTCAGTTCAAGTCGTCTTTAAGTGACTTCAAGTGGCTTCCAACAGCTGAAATAAAATAAAGTTGTCGCACAAACTTTATTTTATTTCTGACTTAAAGCCGCAAAATTTAAAAAACCACGTCTGAGCAAACGCAACTCCGGAAGAGGCATTTCTAAGAAAATACCGGCGCTGCGATTTCATCGGTGCCCTCAGAATTTGATTCCGGGCACCGGTTCAAAAGATAGAAAAACCCGCTCGTCCGTTCACTGAACGTACCCGAGCCAAACTTCGGAAATTGATTCCGGGCACACCGGGCCTCGGAACCAGGTGCCGTCTGAAGCTGCGCTCTTGTAAAATTCCAAAGAAAATTAAGAAAAAAATTTCCTTGAAATTTGCGGGTCTTTACAGGTGTTCTGATACAATATTCAATATCATTGAGGATTTTTGGATTCCAGTAAAACCAGATAAGCCCATGGAGCCGAACCCATATCTGCACCAGAGTGTTGCGAGTGTTGTGTGGGTTGAAATTCAGATCCCAGTCCGAGATGTGAAGCATACTTGGTTTGAGTTGCAGGTTACCCATCCGCCAAACACGATCCAGCTCCTCCTGCGTCTTCATCAACAAATGGAAATATACTTTTCCGATTGGAACGAGTTTCCAATCATTAAACCCCCAAATGTGAGAGATTCAAAGATTCAGATCCATATTTGACCATGGTTTGTCACCCTTCAGATATGATATTCGAGCCATAATAGAAAATTTGCATAGATCCGATCTCTGTTGCAGGGTGTCTGGATCAGCATTGACCGCATATCGACCATCCTCCACCTTCTTGCAGAGCGCAACCTTAGAGGATGAAGGAATGCTGTGATCGACGCCTTTAAGAGCCTCAACAAAGGATACACCTCTCAGTTTTTCAACTGGAGGGGATTCAATTTTGAGCACCTTCCTCTTGAATGCCAGTTCCATATCTGGATTAAAACATGCCATGGTCAGAGAAACAAAAGCAATAATCAGTGAGATCGAAGACTGAATACCGAAGAAACCCTAGGGTTTGCGGCAGATTCGTCTAGAGCACAATAGTGTTTTTCCATTTTTTTCTCCAACTAATGGAATGTAACTTCTTATTACATGTCTAATCATGATATGTTCAAATGTGCAGTTCTGTCTGAGAAAGCTGCTGAACTACCCATGCCTGAAGGGGGTACAGAAAACCCCACTATTGCAGAGACATTAGCACAAGTGGATCTGAACCCAGTGGAGATTCCTCAAACTCATCCTGAAAATCCTGTCAAAGTTAGGAAAGATGGGGAGGAGCCTTCTCCAGTTGCTGATCTTCCATTGGGTAAGGGATAACAATATTTGCGACTGTACTTAATTTGCAAGACAGTAAATTAACTTTTGTTATCCTTTGAAACTAACCAAATATTTAAATTGAATATGCAGGGCCATCAATTGCAGTGGTTAGATCTGGAGGTGAGTCCTCAGCCTCCGCCCCAATGGGAATTGAAAGTGAAGAAGCACAGGTCAGGGGGAAGGAGCAGAACATGCCACTTCCTTAAGTGAATTAATCCCAGATTACATTCCCCCCTGTGACAGTGATGCTGAGTAGGATCTAGAAATATAGAAGGCATTCCAATTTTCACAAAGCAAGGCATGAAAAAACATATGGAAAATCATATTCGAAGTTCCTTTAGAAGAGCTATCATCGAAGATCCATCAACTGTCATCCCTATTTGTCATACTGGGACTTGGCAGTTTTGGATATCAAAAGATCCATGCCGCAGTGAAGCAAGTCATCGTAAAAAGGGAGTTGGAGCAAAAGTGTTGTGAAGATCTGACCAGGGTGAAGCTTTCAGCCAATATTAGTGAATTTGAGGCTGTGGTATCCTGAGCTGAGGCTAACTATGCTTCCAAGATGAAGGAGATGAAGCACAAGATCAAAGATAAAGTCGTCTAACAAATGCACCTTCAACAAAAATTAGATGCTGTTACTGAAGAACTTGACCAACTCAATAATTCATTGGAGGGAGCTCAAACGACTGGTATGAAATCCATCACAGATGCCAAGAAATCACTCCATCAGGCTAAAAAGAGTGAATTTGGTCGAGTGCATGAGCTTCAAGTAGCTGCTGATGAAGCTCGGGATGCTGTACATCAAGTGAAGACTTATGTTGATAGTCTTTTGTAATTTCTTGAAAAAGAGAAGATACTCCAATATGTGGACATCCTTCTAATTCTTGTGCATCAAATGGAAATAATGCTTTCATTTTCAATCATCTGTGCATGCATTTTCCTTTGCTACCTGCTTTACATTTTTACCTAAGCCAATGGGCCTAGTAAGCATAGTTTGATTTTTACTAGGATTATTATAAATAACCCTACAAACTTTGAATCTTTTAATTGCTCAATATTACCTAAATCATACAAAATGTATGTTTAGTGAGCTGTAACTTGACTTTTTTTCAGAGTTCCCTTGTCTTTTGTGGGCAGTTTAAAGTCATGCATGTCGGACATAAAAAGGCTAATGTTTACGGTCGAAATAGATTTGACCAAACGGATTAACATTGACTCAATTCCTTGATAATTTATCTGAAAACATATTACCATGTTCAAGTATGAGGGAAAATATGTAAACAATGACTTAAGAAATTTTGAATCTGAGGAATGATATGAAAAATGGCTAAAAGGCATTAGAAGACATAGTTCCCAAGAATGAAGTTACCATTATTTAACAGACCCGTTAGGGGGTTGAATTATGCAGGGCCGGCTAAGGGCATTGGATGCATAGTCAAGTAATGGTATCTTTTGGCTGATAGGTCCGTTATGTAGACTACTTATGTAAGGCCGCCTAAGGTCACGTTCTACATAGTCAGGCCAAATAACTCTCAGAAATTTACTTTTCTAATGCTAAAAAACCAGTGGAAGTTTATGAGGATTCAAAATTTCCAAAGCATAGAGTTTGATGTATGGAGAGAGGTACTTGAATATAGAGAAGATATTTCCAAACAAGATTATCCAAGAACTGGATTAATGTCACTCCTACGAAGGTCTGACCCAAACGTAGGGAAGAGAAATATAAACCATAGACTTGAATACTTTCAGATCATGAAAATGGACATGAAACAAATATGTTAAGGATGGCTATTTTTTTGGATCCTTACATATTTTTGATAAGAACAATAAGGAAAAAAGAGGTTTTCTTCCCAAGAATGAAGTTACCATTATTTAACTACCCGTTGGGGGTTGAATTACGCAGGGCTGCCTAAGGGCATTGGCTGCATAGTCAGATAATAGTATCTTTTGGCTGACAAGTTTTTTATGTAGACTGTTTATACAAGGCCGCCTAAGGGCACGTGCTGCATAGTCAGACAAAAGAACTCTCAGAAATTTGACATTCTTTTGACTAGAAGTCAAGAGAAGGGTTATGAAGATCTGAAAATATTTAAGGTTAGGATTATGACACCTAATTATGGGTATTTTCCAATGTATGCAGAGATACACAGATCAATGCTAACCATAATCATGTAGTGGCTGGATCCTGAATTGAAATATTGGAATTCACTATGTATCCCATAAGGATGGTAATTAATCCATACGTAGTTCTTGAAATACAGTTTAACGTCGTGTGGGATGAGAGTATAAGAGATCTTGGTTTAGGGTCATAAAACTCGGACCATTATAAGAAATACACAGTGTGTGTTTTCACGGGGACTTTTCAGCCAGGGGACTGAAAGTGGAATTTGGGGTTAGGCCCAAAAGACTTGGGACTGGATTCGAGGGACCCTTGAACGTTCCTACGTATCCCATAAGGATGAGAATCAAGCCCACGTAGTTCTAGAAACATCCTCTGTACAAATTTGGTTCGTACATGTGAAGGGTGAAAGGGGACTTTAGTGCAATGATGGTTTAACCCAAGATAAAAAGTTCGGGCATTTCCATGTATGCACATAGTCTTTGGAATATAACATGATTGAAAATCAATGTAAATAATGATTCCCTATCAGGTGAGGGTGTCAAAGAATATTGTAGTTTATTGTCGTACAGGACAAAAGTGTTGTACATTTTAACATTGTATAACAAGGACAAAGGTGAACCAATGTAAAGATATTGATTCTGGGTGCGGTTTCACGAATCAACATCATATGAGATGGAGGTGAACCGATGTGAAGAGATTGGTTTTGGGATTGAACCTTGGGAGGTTTCCTACGTACCCATCCTAGAAGGCGAGGATCAAAGTCCGAATAGTTCAATTAAAGAATGAATTAGTGATCAAGTTGTTCTTGGGGACAACGACCTAAAAGATGGTGTTAGGACTTACGCATGGTTAGCGGCACAGAGAGGGTGTTATAGTTGAAGTTTCCTCTAAGCTCACATGAGTCATACTTGGTTTGAGAAAAAAGTGGTAGCAACAACCTTAATGATGCACAGTTTAATGTCATGTAGGACACATGAAGGGACTATGCAGTTTAAAGTCTTGCATTTAGGACTATTGGTGCTGCACAGTTTAGTGTCATGTAGCAGGGACAAAATACAGTTTAACGTCATATAGGACGTATTAAGGAATTTATGTACAGTTTAGCGTCATGTAGTTAGGACGATGAAGAAAATACAGTTTAATGTCATATTGGACAAAAGGGGGACTGTGCAGTTTAATGTCACACAGTAAAGACAAAAGAGGACACAGTTTAACATCATATAGGACGTATTAAGGACTTTTTCACAGTTTAACATCATGTTGGACGAAAGTGCAAATAGTTTAAGGTCGTATGCATGGACCATTGGTTATGAAGTTTAACATCTTGTTGGATGTAAGGGACTTCTGTACAGTTTAGATTCATGTAGTTTGGACGTCACAGTTTAACATCATGTTGGACATAAGGGACTTCTGTATAGTTTAGCGTTATGTAGTTTGGACGTCACAGTTTAATGTCATGTTAGACGTAAGTGTCAATAGTTTAAAGTTATATGCATGGATCGTTGGTTATTTGGTATTTATACAAAATATTTCTTCAGAAATCTGGCATTGGTTGGAGTAGTGATGAGTTCTACATCCATTGAGATTAAAGAATAAGCTCCATTGGAGTAGACTTTATATATTGAATAAGTTCCTTCCCATTTTAGCTCAAGCTTGGGAGGTTTCTTTCCTGGTATCATTAGAGTTCTAAGAACTAATACCAATTCTCCCTGAACGAATGAACGAAGATGAAATTTTTTGTTGAAAGCTCGTGCTATTCGATTCTGGTAGACTTCCATGTGGTGCGGGGTGCACAATCTTTTCTCATCTAACCATTCCAATTCATTCAATCGCTTTTGAGATTTTTCAACTGTAGATGACTGATCACAAATGGCTACTCTAAGCGAGGGTAGTTGAACCTCAATTGGCAAGAATGCTTCCATTCCATATATTAATGAATATGGAGTTGACCGCGTTGCAGTGCAGGTGGTAGTTCGATAAGCCCATAAATCATGAAAGATTTTATTAGGCCATGACTTCTTATCTTTATCCACCATCTTTTGTAGTATGTTTGAAAGAGTCTTGTTAAAGGATTCTATATGGACATTGTCCACTGCATGACACCGAGATGAATGATTGGATTTGATGTTGTATTCTTGATACAACTTCTTCACCTCGGATGAACAGAAGTTGGTGCCATTGTCTGTCAATATGGTATGAGGGACACCAAATCTAGTAATGATGTTAGAATTTATGAAGCTAACAATGCATTTAGAACTGACTTCCTTGAGAGGTATTACCTCTTCCCATTTGGAAAAGTAGTCAGTAGTAGTAAGAATATACTTAAACTTCTTGGCTGTAGCTGAAGGACAAGGTCCCACCACATCCATTCCCCATGTGGCAAATGGCCATGAGTATTTAGCTGTATGAAGCAATTCTGGAGGCTGATGAATGAAGTTGGAATGTACTTGGCATAAATGAAACTTATTTGTGAAATCAACACAATCTTGTATCATTGATGGCCAAATGTATCCAAGCCTTCGAATTTGATCAGATAGTCTATGTCCAGACTGGTGGGCACCACAAACTCCTGCATGCACTTCTTTCATGACAACCATTGTCTCTTCACCATCAATGCATCTGAAGAGAACTCCATCAAAACCACGTTTGTAGAGATTTTTTTCCGGGTGATTTGGGCTATCATAAAGAGTAAAATTGACCACACGTCGCCAGATTTGTTCTTTCCCGGATCTGTCAGGTGGAATCATTCCATTTTGAAGGTATTCCCTGATAGGTGTCATCCATCCTGTAGTATGACCATATGGTTCTAGAATTGGACTAATTTCATTGATTTCCTCTGTTCTGATTTGAACATAAGGTGAAATTGTACGATGGTGGGCAATACTGATGGTTGTCTTGTCCCGATTTTGATCTTCCAGAGCTATGGCTATATTAGCCAGTGCATCAGCTTGGGAATTTTTTGATCTTGGGATATAAGAAAATGTCAGTTCCAAAGAAAATTCTGCCATTAAATCTCTAACATAATCATATAAAGGGATCAGTTCTTCTTTTATGATGGCATAATCCCCATTGAATTGTTTGATTACCAGGTCTGAATCACTGTTTCCAACGCTTTTCACTGGGGCGCGCGTGCATATCCGTCCGTCTGCGGAGGAGGACGCGCGGCATTGTTGCCCCGCATTCCCGATTTCCAAAGGCGGGTGGCATTCACTCCTTATTCAGTGAAATCTACTCCTTGATCGAAACCGAGATGATGGGATGTCGGTTATTCCTTCCATGGATTCCTCCTCAGAACTCATCACCTAGTCCGGGTCTCCCTCATAGATTTAATATGTTGTTCGTAAAACTCTTCCCAGTGCCATGTTTCCATGGACGCTAGTTAATTACACTACTTCTGTCAGGACATTCCAAAGGGTCTGGTCAGGGTAGCAACCTTCAGTCAGGGGAGTAGTCATGTCGAGGCATCAGTAGTGTGTCTGGATGCTGGGGAACTGGCGTGTCTGTCTTTTTTCCCTTGTCATGGGGCTTCTCTAGGGCGTGGAAGCACGAGGCATCCCACATCGAGCGCAGGGAATTATATGCCATAGACATATATTTGAGGTCTTCTTCAGCTTCCTATGTTCAACAAAGGGTATGCCGCAGGTTTAACATCCAGCGGAGAAGGTTATTCCAAAGGCGTTCCATCCGAGGTTTTCCTCAGGCATATCATGTTTATCACGAGTTAGGTCGCAAGTTTAACGTTCAGTGGAACGACGTGATCTCGCCGGGATATGATGGTCCGGGTGAGAATCAGGGTGGATGATGGATGGATGAATGAAGTGGAGGGGGAATGAAATGGGACCATCACAGGGGCGACGGTGAAGTTGGGATTGAGCCTTAAAGAGACCTCCTACGTATCCCCGTGGCAGGGAATCAAAGTCCGCGTAGTTCGGGATGGTGCCGGTGAACCGACATGAAGATGGAACTTAGTCTGACGGATGTTGTCAGTGAACTGACGTGAAGGTGGACCTTGGTTCGATGGGAATCATCAGCGAACCAACGTGAAGGTGAACTCGGGGGGTCCACTGGTGGTGGGCTTGAACCTCGTGAAGGCTTCCTACGTACCATGCCTTGACATGGATCAAAGTCCCCGTAGTTCAGATGGAATGTGGAATACAGTTTAACATCATGCGGGACAGGGGTGAACCGACGTGAGTGAGGTCGGAATGACCGGGTGATGGGCTTGAACCTTATGGAGGCTTCCTACATACCATGCCTTGACATGGATCAAAGACCACATAGTTCAGGTGGTGTGTCGGAGAACCGATGCGAGTGAGGACCTTGGTCCAGATGGTGTGGGGATTACACACTAGGCTGCCTAGGTGTTGATGAACCGACACGAAGAAGGTCGGGATGACCAACGAGTGGTGGGATTGAACCTCTGGGAGGCTTCTTACATACCATTCCTTGACATGGATCAAAGTCCTCGTAGTTCAAAGGGGGCTTCGTCGGCGAACCGACTTGAAGGTGGACCTTGGTCCGATGGGTGATGGGATTGAACCTCAGGGAGGCTTCCTACGTACCATGCATTAACATGGATCAAATTCCTCATAGTTCAGGTGGTTCACAACGGTTTGCCGTCGGGCTGTAATACAGTTTAACATCATGCTGGATGAGAGTGAACCCTGACGTGAATAAACGACAGGCGGTGGGATTGAACCTCGTGGAGGCTTCCTACATACCATGTCTTGACATGGATCAAAGACCACATAGTTCAAAATGGTGTGGGTGTTGGCGAACCGACGTGAGGAAGGGACCTTGGTCCGATGGGAGATGGGCTTGAACCTCAGGGAGGCCTCCTACGTACCATGCCTTGACATGGATCAAAGTCCTCGTAGTTCGGGTTAGTGTTTCATCGGTGAACCGACGTGAAGGTGGACCTTGGTCCGATGGTGGTGGGATTGAACCTCAGGGAGGCTTCCTACGTACCATGCCTTGACATGGATCAAAGTCCTCGTAGTTAGAGTGGTCACAACGGCTTGCCGTCAGATTGGAATGCGGTTTAAATTCATGCTGGATGAAGGTGGAACTAGACGTGAAATAATGACGGGTGGGCTTGAACCTCGTGGAGGCTTCCTATGTACCATGCCTTGACATGGATCAAAGACCTCATAGTTCAAATGGATGTGCAGTTTAATGTCATGAAGGACAGGGGCATAAAGTTTAACGTCATGCTGGACGACATACAGTTTAACGTCATGCTGGACGACATACAGTTTAACGTCATGCTGGACGGGGGAATTACCATGGCCGATGCTTGCTCTAAGCCCATGTGAGTCATGCTCGGTGTGAGAAACAAGAGGCAACAAGGACCTGACGATCACGTCAGGAAGGGTGTTTCCGTGAGAAGCGAAGAGGGTCTTACGCATTAGGCAGCCTGTGGTGCTGGGACTTATTCCAGGATGGAGGCCCGAAGTGCGGCGAAGCGTGGTAAGAGAGGGATTTGGGACCAATGATGGGAGGTGCCTCATTCCCTATCTCACCCTCCACTAACATTGGATGTGGGGAAATACAGAGGTGCATGGGTGCTACCTCCCACAAGAGGGGCTAGGGGGCTTACACCAAGGTGGTTGCCCTTCTCCCATGGACATACGCTACCCTGAGAAGGAGGATATCATCCCTTGTGGAGGGGGTGATTCCATTCCCGTGGAGACGAGTGGCGTAATGAATGTCTGAGATGGGGGGACCCTGCGTGCGACACGCGGGGTCAGGTCATAGTTTAATGTCATGTGTTTAGGACGAGGTGCTTGGCAGTTTAACGTCCGGCAGCTCGGACGAAGTGGGTTTACTCCGCACCCCTAGGACTTACATGACCAACACCCTTTGCTCCTTGGGGGAGGGAAGGTACCAGTAAGGCCGTGGTCAAGGGGGGTCATAGAGAGAACCATCGAGGGGTCCACGTTAGTGTGGCTATGCGAAGAAGCAATAATCGTTAGCTTTCCTATGCAAAGAAGCATTAGGTGAAGCAACGCTACGGGAGATGTTGTCCATGGGACTTTGAAATCACATCGTGAAAACCTGGAGGGTTGCACATGAAGAGGAATTTCCAAGCAGAGGAGTGTGCTTCGCGAAGTGGAGTACCTTGGCCTTAGCATGGGGAAGATGTGTGGATGGGGGGTGCTTCGCGAAGTGGAATAGTATTCACGGAGCACTGCCTCTCGAAGCAGAGATGCCTCGTGAAGCAAGGTGCCGCGAGGCAGTGTGCTTCACGATACGTATCGATCCTGCCTTAGCATGGGGATCACTAGTCCTAGATGGGTGTTTTGTGAAGCATAAACGCTCCGCGGATGCCCGAGTTCCATTGGGAATCCCCCTCCTTCGTGAATTCCCTTGAGCTTCGCGAAGGGAATCCCTCTCGGAGGAGGGGCTCAAAACGAGACAAGGCGAAGGCGTCACGCGAAGTAGAAGTACCTCGCGGAGCTCATGATTCCCAGGGCGAAGGGTGCTTCACGATTCGGGAGTTGAGAAGCCGAAAGGTCGGATTGTCCATCCTTTGGGCTCAGGGGGAACCCAGTATTTATAGGCAAGGGGCCCCACGAAGCAGAACTCACGCGACGCGAAGGGGTGGCGGGTGCTTCGCGGAGGGCTCGCGAACGTCAGGCCATTCGCGGAGAGGTACCGCCTCGGGTGATTCGCGGTGGGCTCGCGAATGTCAGGACGTTCGTGGAGAGGTAACGCCTCGGGTGCTTCGCGGTGGGCTCACGAATTTCAGGCTGTTCACGGAGAGGTACCACCTCGGGTGCTTCGCGGCGAGCTCGCGAACGTCAGGCCGTTCGCGGAGAGGTACCACCTCGGGTGCTTCGCGGCGGGCTCGCGAATGTCAGGCCATTTGTGGAGAGGTACCGCCTTGGGTGCTTCACGGCGGGCTTGCGAACGTTAGGTCGTTCGCGGAGAGGTACCGCCTCCGTTGCTTCGCGGTGGGCCGCGATACTCGGGGGTGCTTCGCATCGGTGCTTCGCGAGGCTGCGTGCATGGCTTCTTTTTCACTCCTTCCTTTCGTGCAATATTTTGGCACCAACAAATGCCCCCCTCAGACTTGGAGCCGCGGAGGGACGAAGGGTTGAAGTCTGAGGGAAAATCGCCAAAATTGTCGGTGGTTCACGATGCGACTTCACGAAGGGGGCCCGCGGTGCTGACCGCGACCACGGGTTCCAGACGCGCCGCGATGCTCCGCACAGGTGGGGCGCACCGCGAAGCTCCGGGGGTTTCTGCCTATAAATAGGGGGCCGACCTCTTTTGTCTTCACGCGATTTTCTTGTCTTTTTGTGCTCTCGATTTCGCGAAGCTCCGCGTACTCCGCACCTGCTCTCCGCGAATCGAGCTTCGTGGCGAACTGCGGGTCTCCAACTCCACGACCGTGCCAAGCGAACTCCTGTTTTCCGACCTAGGTCAGACTCCATGGATTGGTTTCGCGAGAGATCTTCACATGCCATCTTCGCGACCCAGCTTCGCGATCCTTTCTGAAAAATTATTTTCCGAGTGTCGGGACCGAAATGGCCCATCGGGAAGCTGTGTTGGGGGTGCTTGTAGATACTGCCCGGAGGGATGAGATGACCAACTGTCTGGGCCTTGGGGAGATGGTCCGAAGCCACTCAGACCATACCTCTTTGACAGAGCTGCTATCGGAGGGTCAGAAGAATTATCCGCAGTGCAAGAAGCTGCCATTGTACGACCTCGGTTTGAGGGATGACGTCTTCATCCCTGAGGCGAGTAGGGACGAACCAGCTTGCTGGTTTAGAAGCACGACATGTCAGCACCAATGGTTCAGGGCGGCCGATGGTCATGCACGGGAGACTTCACACCAGTTACCGCAAACTGTCTCTACAACCATGTGAACAATATTGATGGGAAGCCACTGCAACCGGAGACATCCCCTCCTCTGTACCATACCATGCTGAAGGTGGCGTTGCAGGATCCAAATAAGGGGTGGTCTGATGAGTGTGACCTACGCCAGGGTGGAAACTTTACTGATGACTGGGCCTGGGCCTACTGGGTAGGCGCCTCATGCGAGGAGTTTGGGCCTCCCAATTCCACATTTACAAACCGAAACAACTGATGCTAGAATTGCTGAGCAGATGGTCGTCTAGGACCAATACTTTTCACCTGCACCATGGGGAGGTGGGCATCAACCTGTGGGATGTCCACTAGATCTCGGGGGTTCCGATCTTGGGGGCCATGTATGATGAGTTCCTCCCCGTCATGAGTGCGTGGGAGGATATAGAGCAAATTCCGTGACTAGCGTCGGTGCTGATGGTACTCGTCCCTGGAGAGGACATGGAGGCAGTGAGGGATGTCCACTTTAAGAAGTGGTTCAAGCGCTTCTTGAATTTCCCAGAAAATTGAGAGTTCCCTCCGAGGCCTCAAACTTGTCTGACGGCGGCCCAACGGGGTAAGGAGCACCTGTATTAGTGGGTATTGGAGGACAAACAATGGAAGACTTGGGGTTTCAGTGTCAACACTGAACAACAGCCGATAGTCAGGCTGGCGGCGTTCATTGTGGCTCTCATCTGCGGTTGGATCCTACCGGTGAGGGATACCAACATGGGGGTGCGGCCCAGATCGTTTATCATGGCGTCCATGTTGGTCGTGGGGCAGTGGGTCAATATGGGGATTCCCATGCTTGCCAAGCTGTACAGAATGCTGCGGCACATTAGTGAGGGCAAGAAGCCGCCAAGGATATGCGGGCCCTTCCACCTCCTGTATGGATGGGTTGCGGCGCACATCAGGGGGATCTATGAATATCCGAACCCTATCTCGCCGCCGGGATCAAACTTCTGTCCCTCCATCCTGAATGCGGTTGGGAGCTTCCTATTCAAACTAACCGTGATGATGGTGCTGAAACAGGTGTGGAGGGTGGATGAGTTTAATTTCCACCCCTTCCCATTGCTGATGGGGATACTCACTGACGACGGGCGGGGAACGGAAGAGCATCGGGCTTACCTCCTGGCCTTTCGAGGTGGAGTTTTGGTGGCACGAGTGGATCGTGAGCCGCTCTGCGAGCCGTACACCCCGCATTAGTTTGCGAGGAAGTTCCGGTGCCTCCAGCGGCTGACCCCGCATGTCTACTGGGAGGTGAGTCATGAGGAGCACCCGTGTGTGATGAGGGAGTTGTGGCTCATGTTCACACAGGAGGATGGGAAGATGCGAACTGCAGTGCCTCCATCCACTACCGCTTTCATACTGGTGAGGGAGTATGCCATTAGTTGGGAGGATGCTTACCCAGGGGAGATACTGAAGTAGCCAACTATTCGTGTTGGTGACAGTGGGCCTCCTCTATCCCGAGGTCGGGGTCGGAGGGCAGCAAGGGCTTCTCGCGGTGGCGGGGCTGCCGTGGCGGCGAGACCCGCACCGACCGAGGGTGTGGCAGCAGTGGCGGATCTGGTGATTCTGGAAGAGCAGGGCCATCCGAAGGGGCGGCCACCGAGGGGATTTCGTAGGATATCTACTCAGGCTCCGGGGAAGCGTCTGTGTCATATCGACATGGCAGAGGATGCCGTCCTCCCGGAGGCCTGGGACATTTGGGATTCCAACCGGTAATTCCTCAGTCCACCCGAGATATGGGCGCACTTGAATTGCCTCGGGATGGAGTTACCGGGCATAGGCCCAGTCTGGGCTGGTTTCATGGCGTCTCCGGCGGAGGCAGAACAATACTTGGACGAGCTGGAGGACTATGTTCATTCCAGTGGTGTCCTGCGCCCGATGACAGATCGGGTGAGGGTACTGCTGGATCGGACGGTCCCCCCACAGTTGTCAACTGCCGACCTGAGGGAGCACTTCCCCCTACCAAAAGAATCAGAGGACTCCTCTCGGGAGGATGAGGCTGGAGGAGGGAGCCCGTTAGAGGAGGGCGAGGTCGGAGATCAAAGCTCAGATTACGACGACTTCACGGAGGCTCTCTAGGTATCATTTCGAACTTCTTTCCTCATGGTCCGTTCTTGGGCCATTATGGACTTCTCACCGATGTTTGAGCCATGCAGGAGGAACTTATTCACAGGACTCGTTTTCGCCCCTCGGCGGGTGATGATGCAGGACCTTCAGAACCCGTACCTATGGCTGCGTCCAGTTCCGTGTCTGGTGGGACTAGAGCACCTGAGGTGGCTCCTCCGGAATCTCCAGACCTTCCAACAGTATACGGAGGGCCTCGCCTCGAGGCCCCGTCAGTATCAGCTCCAGAGCAGCACCAGGAGGTCGATCTCTGTAAGTTTCCTCTATCGGTTTCCTTGTCGTCATATGTAGATTAT
Source organism: Viscum album (assembly GCA_963277665.1). Taxonomy (NCBI): domain Eukaryota; kingdom Viridiplantae; phylum Streptophyta; class Magnoliopsida; order Santalales; family Viscaceae; genus Viscum; species Viscum album. The sequence continues at coordinate 88,553 of CAUJRU010001715.1, forward strand.
GCCGACTAACGTTTATGTCCCTCTCTGTCGTACAGTTCTCCGACTGGCGTGGGCTGCTACGGCAAGGATAGTCGGGATGTCTGGCGGCATCCCTCCTAGGGGCATGCCGGTGATGGTGGAGATAGTCCCCCCATCTCCCCGAGCTGCAACATGCATCATCATTGGCGGAGCCACCAGTAGGGTTGTGCCTGAGGTCATTGAGGTGGAATCCGATGAAGAGGATCGACCGGCCGGTCCTAGTCTTGTCGCGCCTGCTTCGGCGCCAGATGTCACGCTGGATTCAACACCAGATGCAGATCCTGCCGAGGACTTCCTGCAGGTGTATCCTGCGTACGAGCCTGCCAATCGTGTAGACTGGGATGAAACAACCTCCGATGAGGAAGACATCAGCATATCCCATCACCGATCATGGAATCTGATCACACGCTTCATCAAGGACACCCCCAAGTGCTATGGCTGGATGAAATGGACAGACTTCGCTCACGGCTGTGCGAACTGTGCACTGGGGGAGTGGATTCCCAATGTCCTCAAGTGCTCATCCGAGAGCTTATGGCTGAGAAGATTTAGGAGCATGATCATGGACTCAGCGTGGGCTGGCAACGGACGAAGGCGACAAACATCAAGAAGCTGCATGAGGCTGAAATCGAGGTTCACCAGCTGCAGAACCGGGCATATGAGCACTCAAACTCTCTTAATGCACAATCTGAGATGATCTCACGGTTGAAGGCCCAACTGGCAGAGGCCGAGGAGCATATGAGTCAGGCTTCTGGAAAGATGGCTGCCATTCAGGCTGGGATAGAGGGCCAGAGCCAAGGCTGACAAACTGCACCCCACCGCTGCTGAGGAGGAGCAGGAGCTGAGTCAGCGGCAGCAAGTCTTGGACGCCACAAGCCGAAGGGTGGTAGAGCTGCAATGCTCTTTTGACGGGGTCAACCCATCCATGGGGGGAGTCAACCCCTGGGTACTGTAACAAATTAAAAAAACTTTTATTGGTACTTTCACGCTTCAATTTCTTCCTTCTTTGTTTTGAATGTCGTAGCATGCACGATTTCCACTGTTTGAATCGGTTCGTTACATCCCTACAATGTTTGTGGGATGTTCAGCGATAATTCCCCAAGCTCACGTGGGTCAAGCCCGATGTGAGAAACAGGAGATAGTTGCCTTCTTGTCCCACCTAACATAGGAGTGGAGACCAGGCTCCGGGCATCCGGGATTTGGATTACCTGTCCATATTTCTGAAAGATGGGAGAATCTTGGCCGAAGAAGAAATTACTCACAACAGCCAAATTACCGTTTCTTCAGCGTGCTCTTATGCACGAACGGTGCAACGCCAGGGGCACTAAAATCAGTCCGAACAGACGGAAACGGGAAGCGTGAATTATGATGCCCAAGATTCAGAGCACTGTGGGGATGGCGTGACAATAAAGGACAACCGTTAACCCTGGAGGAGAAGCGGTATCCTTACTGCGTTAGCCTAAAATGGGGACAAAAAATGAGGGTCAACCATTGACCATGATCGAAACACGGGACCATGTCACAAATGTTGTTGGTCAATCTTTCAGGACGTTGTCCCAGGACAGTAGGCGGACCCTAGGTCAAGCATCCATACTGTTAGGGGGTCCTTCCAAACATGACTAGTCTTCCGGGACGTTGGCCCAGGATGGTAGGTGAGCCGATGCGGCATGAGACCAGGCCATTAGGGGGTTCCTTCAGACATGGAAGGGGATGAGGGTCCAAAAGAGGGGTATGAAAAGCGTGGAATATGGAGCGATGGTTTGTCCGAACAGAATCCAACACTCATGTAATTACACCACTGTGGTGGGAGTACGCCATATGGGCACATTGGTTTGATCATGGATCATTCCTTCTTTGGGACAGGGCCTCTCTGAAGAGGGGAGCTGTCACTTCCCAATGGGATATTGGGGCATCCGAAAGTTATTCAGGGAAAAATTGCAGCTACATAGTTCCCCCCAAGGGGTCAGGCCAGAGGGTCGGAAATGGGGAGGAACAGGATTTTACGATTCCTGGGGCTGGACCCTAGGTGAAATGCCTGGGCGCCTCTACGTATCCCATGAGGATGGGAATCAATCCATACGTAGTTCTAGAAGCACAGTGTAGTCATAGACCAACACTGACAGGTGAAATCCTCTCTGGCAAAGGCTCTAGTGCATCCCATGATTAACATGGGGCATCCTGAACTTATTCAGGGTAGAACTGCATTTTAGTGTCATGCGTTGAGGATATATGGACTCATGTAGTTTAACGTCATACGATAGGACGTGGAGTGAAAGAGAAGAGCCCAGGGAGCATATGGTGTGGTAGTTATGAAACCGACATGAATGAGGACTTGGAGTCTGAATCACACCACGTACCCCCAGAGGAAACTCTCCAAGTCGAGGGACCAAGAGTGAGGATTAGGCTGGGCCTGGAGAAGAGCAGTCTGTCGTTCCTACGTACCCCATGAGGATGGGAATCAAGCCATACGTAGTTCTGAAAGCGCAGTTTGACGTCATGCAGGACGATGAGAAGCCCGACCGTGTTGGTACACGCCCTGCCAAAACTACTAAGCCCATGTGAGTCATGCTCGGTGTGGGAAACAAGAAGTAGTGGTGGGACTTTCCTGACACAAAAGGGGGAAGGTTAGGGAAAAGGGAAACTCGGTGAATACCGGATCAATGACACTAACACGATCATGTGGCGCACCTAGATGCGCAAAGAGATAGAGCCGAGCATGTTGGAATTCCACCTGAACACGAGGAAGTGGAAATGTGTGAATCATGATGCTTGAGATTTGGATCACAATGAAGACGACGTGATGATAGAGGATAACTGTTAACCATGGCGGAAAAGCAACATCCATATCGCGTTAGCCTAGAATGGGGACAGACAAATGAGGGTCGACCGTTGACCATGTTTGAAACAAGGGACCATGTCACAAATGTTGTCAGAGATCCGTAAGGACGTTGGACTGAAACGATTGGAGGGCCCTTAGGTACAACATTCATGGAGAGCCCTTAAGCCTAGTATCCATGTTGTCCGAGGGTCCTTTTGGATGTGGAAGAGGATGAGGATCCAAATAGCGAGCTCACGAAGCTTGGTCATGGGACGAGGGGAATGTCCCCATGAAAATCCCACACTTCGGGCTCTTTGTCAAAACACATCTGAATACGACAATGAGTCGTATTAGATAGAGGGAGAAGAGTCCTTTTTAATAGGGAGATCTCAGTTTAGGGTCGTAGAATTCGGACCAAAGGGCGGGAGGAAACATAAGAGGCACATGGTGGAGTAACTCAAACACCTGGCATGAATGGGAATAGGGGGTGTGTACGGTGCGGTGAACAACCCGACGTGAATGAGGACATAATCCCATATCACACAGCACAACCCCCTTGGGAGAGGTTTTAGGTCAAGGTACAGAAAGAGAAAGTTAGGCTGGGCCCGCGGGGAAGTGCCCGGGCGCTCCTACGTATCTCATAAGGATGAGAATCAAGCCTCACGTAGTTCTTGAAAGCATCTTAGTTTAAGGTCTTAGAGCTTGGACCATGAATGGGTAAGGGGAGAAAGGGACACATGGCAAAGCGGTTACAAAACCCGACGTGAATGAGGACCTAATCCCTACATACCATGTGTTCTCTGGGAAAATACTCAAATCGAGGGACCAAACACGAAGGTTAGGCTGGGCCTGCGGGGAAGTGCCTGGGTGCTCCTACGTATCCCATGAAGATGGGAATCAAGCCATACATAGTTCTGAAGGATGGCACGGTAAGGTACCAGTGCCGGGGAAAAAAAGGGAAGTGCGGGTGTGGCCCTTGCACTAAAATAAGTGGAATTTGATAATTCTTGTGTGTCCTTTAAGATGAGTGGGTTTTTTTTGTGAAGCGACAGGCCTAGGGTAGCAAACCCTGGTGTCTCCACAAGAATCAAGCCGTGATAGGCGTTGACAAATGGCATGGAACATGACCAGTACCCAACGTGATGTCCTCTACAACGAGGTCACCACAATGCAGTGCCGTTTTTCATCGTGCGGCCAGGACGATAATGTCACAGTTTAGGGTCGTGTGATAAGACCAAGCATGCATTTTAACATCATGCAGCGCAGACGTAGTAGAGACGATGCTAGGCAGAGAATGTGTATGGTGTCGTGCGATATAACCGACGTGGATGAGGACTTGGAGTCCAAATCACACCACACAGCCCCGTAGCCAGGGTCCCGAAGGCAGGGCACTGAACTCAAGCTAGACCCAAAGACAGGAGGTCTTGGCGTTCCTATGTACCCCATGAGGATGGGAATCAAGCCAGATGTAGTTCTTGGGAGATCTTAGTTTATGGTCTTTAGAGCTCAGACCATGGGTAGATGACACCTTTCCAGGTAAGCACATACCTCGACCCAATCCCTAAGCCAACGTGAGCTAAACTCGATGTGGGAAACAAGGGGGGAAGATCCTTATCGCAATACCCAAAACATCCAACTAGGGTGAGTCGGTGAAGATCCTCGAAAGACGCCTTTGACATGACTTTGTTCCCCTTACGTGCAGACGTGCACGGAGGAATAGTACCAAGAGTTTCGAAACTCCACCTGGACATGATGAGGATGGAGAAGGATGTGAATCGTGTAACCGACATTTTGGGCTTAACGGGGTTGGCGTGGCGAGGGAGGATAAATGTTAACCATGGCGGAAACACAGTCTCCATATCGCGTTAGCCTGAAATGGGAACAACAAACAAGCATCGACCGCTGACCGTATTCGCAGCGTGGGATTTTATTGATTTGTTGTCCGAAACCCTCGGGGGCGTTGGCCTGTAACGGTAGGAGAGCCCTTGGGCGTAGTATCCAGGCCGTTCTTAGGGGTCCCTCCGGGTGTGAAAGATGATGGAAGCCCTGATGCAGGGATACACAAAGCCTTGAAAGCGGGTGCGCATGTGTCCGAGTAAAGTCTGGCATTCCAGGTAATAAACCTGAGTACCCGTAGGCACATTGAAGTACCACTGAAAAGGGGCGCTGAAATAGCTAGGGAGGGAGAGGTACATGGCGTGGGCATTACAGGACCGACGTGAATGAGGACATAATCCCATACCACGCCATATACACCCCTCGTGGAGGAAGGGTAGGCCAAGGAGCCAAGATGGGATGAAAATTCCCAAGAGATGGGGCTGAACCCAAAGCTTAGATATTCGAGTGGTCCTACGTATCCCATAAGGATGGGAATCAAGACACACGTAGTTCTAGAAGATACCCAGGGGGTAGGATACCCTAACGAGGATGTGTACGATGTGGTGAGTAGCCCGACGTGAACGAGGACGTAATCCCGCACCACAACGCACAATCTTGTGGGAAAGAACCTGGGCCCGGGGGCCCGGCAAGGCCAAGGGGCCGGAGGCTGGGCCTTGGTCAGGAAGGCCTGACAAGCTCACAGTTTAACGTCTTGCAGTGAGGACGAGAGTCGGGGAATATGATTCCCTGGACAGAGGAGGTGTATGGTACTGACGTGAATGTGGCCATAATCCTTCACCACACCATACAATCCAGGTAAGAGATTGGGATAGGGCCCGAAAAGGCCAAGGGGCCTGAGGATAGGCCTCGGTGAGGGAGGCATGAGGCTGGGCGTCGGTCAGGATGGCCTGACTAACTTGCAGTTTAACGTCTTGCAACAAGGATGGGGAAGAGATAATTGTATCTCGTCCAGGGATGTGTACAACATGGCAAGTAACCTGATGTGAAAGAGGACATAATCCTACACCATGTCATACATTCCTTATAAGAGAATCGGGGCCGTGGGCCCGACCGCTGGCACCACCCGGAGGGAAGTTTGTCACTTTGGGATGGGGAAGAATGAATCACTGCACTCGATGTTTGGGACGTCTCAGGGTGGGCCCGAGGATCCAGGACACTATTGAACATGTTCGAAACACAGTGTCCCTATGGTGACCTGATATGGGAGCAACAAATGAGCGTCGATAGTTGACCAAATTCGCAACACGGGACTTATATCGGCTTGCTGCTCAGAAACCCTCGGGGGCGTTGGCCCGTATCGGTAGGAGATCCCTTGGGCGTAGTATCCAGGCCGTTCTTAGGGGTCCCTCCGGGTGTGAAAGATGATGGAATCCCAGTCATGGAGTGGGTGAAGCATAGCTGTATCCATACACTAAAGAGGCAAACATCTCCAGGGGGGGACGTGTAGCTGGGTCGAGACTTGCTCGATGTGAGTTGAGGCAAAAGTGTGCACCCTGCCATATGTCTTGACCCAAAGGGGAAGATTTTGGCTTTTGGGATGGACAACGGATGAAATTTCTGGGAGTTCCTACGTATCCCATTAGGATGGGAATCAAGCCATAAGTAGTTCTTGAAGCGCAGTTCAACGTTGTTCTGGACGAGAAATGTGTCTCAACTGGGTATATGTACGGTATGGCGGGTAACCCGACGTGAATGAGGATGTAATCCCACACCACACCGTACAATCCCATAGGAGAGTCCAAGTCGACGAAGGCCAAGGGGCCCAAGGTTGCACATTAGTCAGGAAGGCCTGACTGGCTTGCAGTTTAACGTCTTGCAGTAAGGATGGGGGGCCAGGGGCCCAAGGAGGCCAAGGGGCCTGAGGCTGAGGCTCGGTCAGGAAGGCCTGACTGGCTTGCAGTTTAACGTCTTGCAGTAAGGAAGGGGGGAGATCTTAGTTTAAGGTCATAGAGCTCGGACCATCTTGCAGTTTATCATCCTGCAGGATGACGGTGCAGTTTAAGGTCATGTTGGACCATACAGTTTAAGTTCATGTTGGACCGTAACATGTAGTTTAGGGTCGTGAAGGACCGTACAGTTTAAGGTTATGTAGGACCATAACGTGCAGTTCTAGGTTCGTGCGGGACCCTACAGTTTAAGGTCGTGTAGGACTATAACGTGCAGTTTTAGGGTCGTGCGGGACCGTACAGTTTTAGGTCGTGTAGGACCATAACATGCAGTTTTAGGTTCGTACGGGACCGTACAGTTTAAGGTCGTGTAGGACCATAACGTGCAGTTTTAGGGTCGTGCGGGACCGTACAATTTAAGGTCGTGTAGGACCATAACGTGCAGTTTTAGGGTCATGCGGGACCGTACAGTTTAAGGTCGTGTAGGACCATAACGTGCACTTTTAGGGTCGTGCGGGACCGTATAGTTTAAGGTCGTGTAGGACCATAACGTTCAGTTTTAGGGTCATGCAGGACCATACAGTTTAAGGTCGCATAGAACCATAACGTGCAGTTTTAGGGTCGTGCAGGACCGTACAGTTTAAGGTCGTGTAGGACCATAACGTGCAGTTTTAGGGTCGTGTGGGACCGTATAATTTAAGTTCATGTAGGACCATAACGTGCCGTTTTAGGGTCGTGCGGGACCATACAGTTTAAGGTCGTGTAGGACCATAACGTGCAGTTTTAGGGTCGTGCGGGACCGTACAGTTTAAGGTCGTGTAGGACCATAACGTGCAGTTTTAGGGTCATGCGGGACTGTACAGTTTAAGTTCGTGTAGGACCATAACGTGCAGTTTTAGGGTCGTGCGGGACCGTACAGTTTAAGGTCGTGTAGGACCATAACGTGCAGTTTTAGGGTCATGCGGGACCGTACAGTTTAAGGTCGTGTAGGACCATACAGGATCAGGCGAAGTAATGCTTGAGGAACCTGACATTGGTGGGAGGAGTTACACGCTCACCATCCGTGGTCACCAAGTAGTATGCCCCGTTGGGGTAAACCTTATGGATGATATAAGGCCCTTCCCATTTGGGTTATAACTTGGGTGGTTTCCTACCGGGGATCATTGGCGCTCAAAGGGCCAGCACTAGGTCGCCCTGTAGAAAAGAACGGAGGCAAACCTTCTTGTTGAAGGACCTTGCTATCTTATTCTGATGTCTTTCCAGATTGTACAGGGCACGAAGCCGGTTCTCATCCAGTGATTCTAATTCAGCTAGACGGATTTCGGCCACCTCATCTGGCGCCTGCTGGTTGTAGACTATAGTGCGTAATGATGGAAGCTGGATCTCAATGGGTAGGACGGCCTCAGCCCCATACACCAGGGAATATAGGGTCACCCGGGTAGAGTTGCGAGTCGTCTTCCGATAATCCCATAGGGCGTTGGGGAGCTTGTCCGGCCAAATTTTCTTGTTCTGACCAACCATCTTCTACAGAATGTTAGAAAGGGTTTTGTTGAACGCCTCGATCTGTCTGTTCGCCTGCGCGTGATAGCGGGAGGTATGGTTCAAACGGATGTCATACTTGGCGTACAATTTCTTTAGCTCAGCTGCTCGGAAGTTGGTGCCGTTATCGGTGAGGATGGTGTGAGGGACCCCAAACCGGTGGATAATATTGGAGCTCACAAAGTCGACGATGGAATGGGCCTTGACCTCTTTGAGTGGAACTACCTCTGCCCACTTGGAAAAGAAATCTGTAGCAGTCAGGATGAACCTACACTGGCGAGCTGTTGTCGGTGGATATGGTCCCACTACATCAAGTTCCCATACCGCAAATGGCCAAGAGTACTTGGTGGGGTGGAGAGGCTCTGGTGGCTGATGCAGGAAGTTGGCGTGAACTTGGCATGCATGGCATCTCTTGGCATACCCGATACAATCGTGGATCATAGAGGTCCAGAAGTACCCCAACCTCCGAATTTGATGGGACAGCTTCAGACCAGCTTGATGGGCACCACAGGAACCGGCGTGGACCTCCTGCATAACTTGAGGAATCTCTACTCCTTGAATGCAATGGAGGAGAATGCCATCGAAGCTCCGCTTATAAAGGATCTGATCAAGACTGGGACCACTCTGGAGGGTAAATTACAGCGCACAGCGTCGGATTCGCTCGCGCTCAGCCCAGTCGTTTGGGAGGCAACCATTTTGGAGATACTCGACAAAAGGTTCCCTCCAGTCGGGAGCGACTTCAACCACTGCGTTTGACGAACCCGGGACCCCAGATGTAGAGGGACCAACAATGAGATGACTTACCCACAGGCCATCATTGTCCTCTTGGGTGACGGGGGCGATGATTCTTCGGTGTGCCACATGTATGATCAAATCATTTTTCTTGAGTTCCACGAGCGACGCAGCTAAGCCGGCCAAAGCATTAGCTCGACCGTTCTGTGACTGAGAAACATGGGTGACCTCTGGCCGAGAGGGGAACTGGGCCATTAGGCAGAGGGTGCACTCCAGCAATGGCACAAGCTCTAGATTCCTAACAACATAATCGCCATTGACCTTCTTGATTACCAGCTCGGAATCTCCTTTCACATGTAGATGGGGCACGTTGATCTCAAGGGCCAACTTGAGGCTGGTGATGAGAGCCTAGTACTCTAACTCGTTGTTGGTACAGCCTTATAACAACAGGAATGAGTATGGTAGGACGGCTTGTGCCGGGGTAATGAAGATGATACCCAGGCCCACTCTATTGAGCTTAGGATCGTTGAGCCTCCTACCACCGGGGCTCCGGGAGGCACCATCGAAGTGCATTTTCCAACCTGGGACGACATGATCGACTGAGAGGATCGCCTCATCAGGAAAATCTAGGTCTGAGGACTGATCCGCGGAGGTTGGGTGGGCGGCTAAAAAGTCTGCCAACGCCTGTCTCTTAATGGACTTCTGAGGTACGAACCTGATATCAAACTGCTGGAGAATCACTACCCACTGCACTAGTCGGCCAGTCAACATGGGGCGGTTCAGGATGTACTTCAGTGGGTCTACCTGAGAGACCAATTGTACCTCATGGTGCTGTAGGTAATGCCGCAACTTTTGTACGGCAAAGACGAGCGCAAGGCAGCTCTTTTCGATAGGGGAGTATCTGACCTCCGTATCGAGAAGCATGCGAATGAGATAGTAGAGATTGTTCTCGGTACCCTTGTTATTCTTCTGGGTGAGAAGTGCGCCGAGGGACCATTCTAGGGTAGTCACGTAAAGGACCATCAGCTTTTCGGAAACAGGTGGCATCAAAACCGGAGGTTGTAGCAGATACTGCTTGATTTCCTTGAAGGCAGTCCGACACTCTTCATCCCATTCGTAAGCGGCGCCTTTCTTCATGATCCAGGAAAAGGGCTTACACTTTCCAACCAGATTCATGATGAATCAGAGTATATAAGCTAAGTGGCCTTGGAGACCTCGAAGTTCCCGAATATTGCTCAGGGGAGGAATTTGGCTGATGGCCTTGATCTTCTCTGGGTCGATTTCAATGCCTCAGTATCCAACAACAAAGCCAAGAAACTTCCCAGAGGTGACCCCGAAGGCACACTTCAATGGGTTCATCTTCAGGTGACGGGAACGAATGAAACCGAACACTTTCTCAAGGTCTTTGAGATGGTCCTGGCGCTGGCATGATTTGACCACTAGGCCATCTACGTAGCATTCCACCAGCATCCTGAGAATTGGCTTGAATATGTGATGCATGGCCCTCTGATAAGTGGCACTTGCATTTTTCAAGACGAAGGGCATAACCTGGTAGCAAAAGGTACCTTGGGGAGCCCTGAAGGCAGTGGACTCCTTGTCCTCAGGGGCTATCCAGATCTGGTTGTACCCGGAATACCCATCCATGAAAGAGAGAGCTGGAACCCAGCCGTGGCATCAATCAATAACTCAGTTACTGGGAGGGGGAAGTCATCCTTTGGGCAGTGGAGATTAAGGTTTCTAAAGTCGATGTAGACTGTGATCTACCCATTCTTCTTCCTGACTGGAACAATGTTAGAAAGCCACTTGGGGTACTGGACTTCCTTAACAAAGTTGGCTTTGATAATCTTGTCAACTTCGGCCTCAACCATATCACCATGAGAAGGGTGCATCTTCCTGGGAGGTTGCTTAAACCCACGATGGTTTGACGGGAGGCCCAGATGATGAACGACTACTTGAGGATCTAGTCCTGGCATCTCACTGTAACTCCAGGCAAACACGTCACGGTGTTGTTTGAGAAAGTCCACATACTGCTGCTGCTCCTCGGGGGACATGGCTACACTGATCAACGTGGGTCTCAGATCTGCCTCGCTACCAAGGTTCACCTGTACCAGTTCATCAACCATGGTAGAGAAACCATCCTCAAAGTCAGGGGGAGTATCCTCTAGGTCTTCCTCTCCACCCGTGGTGGGGTTCCCCAAAAAGGGAGATACTTCTGGGCTATCACACCCTGACGGGCAGTTGGTGCCGGGTTGGGTAGCAGTGGTCATCATATCAAGAGGCTCACTCGCCATTGAGACCATAGCAATGATGGCAGTCAACCCTATCCCATCCAGCCTTCGGCCTAAGGGGACACATTTGATGATATCAAAGCAGTGGTGACGCGTCGGCCTGAGTCGGTTGATTCTAGCCTGGCAGAAGAGACACGTATGATGTACTGCTGTTGTCATAAGCTTGAAATCCCGGTACCGCACAGGGGTAGAAGGCTCCAGGATCAGCTGAGCCTGGTTGGTGTAGGAGTACGAGGTGATTTTTCGCCGTCGCTTGGACCTGGGAACATGCCTTCCTTTTATACTTGAAATAACAAAACATTGCCCCATGTCGGGGGTCGTGGCCCCCAATCGGTGGATTGGGAGGATGTAGGTGTCATCCATGCTTTCCCAGGGATCACTTGTGACCGGGGCTGGTTCATCCTCACTTACTAGGATTTGCTTATCCTTACTCTTTTAATAATTAGCATCCAGATAGCGGTCCTCACAAGAGGTGAAAGGAGACGCATCTCCTTGGAGCACGCCTACTCGACCATTGAGGGAGTATTTGAGGCACTGATGATACGATGAAGGGACTGATACGTGCAGATGGAGCCATGGACTACCCATCAACGCGTTGTAGGCGATGTCCTGAGAGACGACCATGAACTCGGTGATAGTAATCAAGACACTGAACTGAGTCTTCAGGAGGATCTTGCCGACTAGGGTTTGCTCGGTCCTTTCGTATCTTTAGATTCTGAGGTCAGAAGGAGTTAAATCATCTTTAGAAAGACCCAGTTTTCGCAGTGTCCGAGTCGGGATTAGGTTGATTCTGAAACCTGTGTCAACAAGGCAGCAGCGGACTTCCACACCATTGAAGTGTCCAGTGATGTACAACATGCGAATATTCCCCTATATAGGAGGGTCCTCATCTTCACCGGAGAACGAGATAACTGCCTGACATCCGGCGTTCTCAATTGCCTTGAAATGCAAGGCTTCTGCGGCCGCCACCTCCGTCTCAAACTGGAGGGGGATCCTTAGGGCCTCAGCAAGTGATTCATGCATTTCAGATGATATGTGAAGGGCCTCAAGGATAGAAATCCTTGCTGGAATGCCGGCCAGGTGCTTCAGGATATCATACTTCCGTACCAAACACGAGCCTCTGCTTACAGGGGGTCGTTCTGCAGTTGGAGGCATATCGGGTCCTTCCGGTTGAACCGGCGGTTCGCTAGTGCTAGGAATATCCCGTTGCCTACTAGTTGAAGCCTGGAGAGTAGTTGCTGGACTAGGATCGGACAGCAGAGACTGGCCCTTAGCTGGGCAAGGCTGACTGTGGTGCGGACGAGGCAGCCCTGCCTGATCTAGTAGCACAAACGGCGGTGGAGGTGGAGCTAAGGGCGTCAGGTGGGACTATGCGTGCTGAGCTCTGTGCTGAGCCTGCTATATGGTTTCAGTCACGTGCACAGCCTGATTGAAATTGCCCGCTGATGTGCCTCGATGACCGGCTTGGTTGTGGTTCCACCGACGTTGACGTCGGTTGGAAAAGTTAGGGGGGTTCGCCTGGCGTTCCCCCTCATCGGGGGTCATATAGGGCTTTACCAGCTCCACGGTGTTAACCGAAGCGTACCCCTGGCTGTCGCTCGACGATTCATCCACTACCGGGTGGATTCTGGGAGGAATCCCCATTTCAGGGGGCATAAAGTCTCCAAGAGTGCGGGATGATGACGACACTGGCAGAGTGCGTTGTTTCTTCGTGCGTCATCGCTGCTTTCCCTTTTGGGAAGAGGTAGACTGTGAAGGCAATGCAAAGGTACTGGATACTTCTTCTAAAGGTTCCGGCTGCTTCAGGCATGCTCGGATGATACCATGGGCACGGTAGATGATTTTTCGAGCCGTCCAATCGTCGTATTTCTGGGACCCACAGTTGGGAACCTGCTGCCACTCGCGTTCGCTGTCGCTACCAATATCTGACCCTGCAAAGACACCTGCTACTTGTGTGGTGCCGGGCCCAACCTGAATATGTTGTTGTTGACCTGGTCTTGAATCCAGTCTTTAATCACATAGCATTTCTTGAGGGTGTGCCTCAGAATCCGATGATCAGGACAGTAGTTGGGGTGATCGGTGAGATTCGCCTCTGCCGACCTTCTGCACTTGGGCAGGCACACAATCCCTTTCTCTAGAGAACTTCGGAAGTAGCTAGAGACCTGATTTTCATTGAACGAATAAGTCTGGTGCCTTCTTTCTGGATAGGGGGCCCTGGGGGCCTGGCCCTGACGAGGGGCCGGAGGGGCCTACCAAGGAGGCCGCGCCTGATCGTCTCGCCTAGGTGGGGGTGGCGCATTGTGCGGGGGAACCTGTCGATTCTAAGGCAGTCGCTGCTGGGCAGGAGCCTGTGCTTGAGGTGGAGGTCCTCTGCGGGGTTACAGGGCTGGTGCTGCTGGCAGTAATTCCAGCCGCCTAGGGGCTTCTATTTGGGCCACCGCGGCGGGTTCGGCTTTGGCAGTCCTCCTGGCTGGGATCATAGGGGGCAACGAACGTGCATGACTAGCCTATTGCAGAGCCTCCTCAAGGCGCTGAGCCTTATCTAAGAAATCCCGGAACCCTCCAGTTTAGTTATGGGTAATCATGGAAGGTACCAGCTCCGTTTTAACATTCCCTACACACATCGTCAGTAATTTCTCCTAAGTCAGTGGCATATCGAGGGAGTATCTGAGTCCCTTCCACCAGGCGATAAAATCTGCGACTCACTCATCAGGCCTTTGATTGCACTTGAAGAGGTCTGAAATGCTGGTCTTCCGCGCGGTGGAGCTGAACTGGTATAGGAACTGCCGGCGGAGATCCTCCCAACCGGTCACCGATCCGATGGGGAGCTGGTTGTACCAGACAAATGAAGGACCTTCCAATGTTTGCACGAAACATCGGAGCTTGGCGACTTCTTACTGGGCCGGAGTCCCCAGCATGGGGCCACACCTGGAAGAAAAGTGGGAAAAATGCTGCGGTGGGTCCTCTGTCCCGTTGAAGGGAGAGAAAGTGGGATTCCCAAAACCCAGGGGTGCGGGCATATCATCCACCCACACGGGATATGGCTTGCCATCCGGTGGGACCGCCACCTGCCCCGTTTCCAATGCTTCGAGGCAGGCAATGAATGCTGCTATAAGATCATCCGGGTGGGGGTCCTTGTCTTGATGGGGATCCTTAATCACAAGTGCGTTGTCAGGTTCTTCGAAACGGTAGATGGCTTCAGAAACTCGTGGAGAGACTAGCGGAACAGCCTGTGGGGCGACTGGGGGAACCCAGACTGGATTCTGCAGATTGCCCCATCGTTCAGGAGGGTTCGGCGAGACGTATCACGCCCTCTTGCCGTATGTTCCAGTTTATGCCCGGTCTGCGAGAGTAGCCTGATCGGGGTTGCCTGGAGGTGTCTCACTGGGGGGAAATTGTTCTTGCCCCTGCTGCCCTGGCTTGGGATTACCATAGTCGGGTCGCCGCTCTGCAGCGCGATCGGCCAAGAGTTCGTCAACTAGCCTCTTCTGCTCAGCAAGCTTCTAGCGTAACATGGCCTTCTCGGGATCTTCGTTCGTCTTCTGTACAGAGGCGGACGATTCAGAGTGCTTGACAGTTCCGACGTTCTCCTTACCCTTACCAGAATTTCGACTGAGTACCAGCGACTCAGTGGGTACAGGGAGGCCTAGAAGGTTCCTATGATGACGGGTAACCCTCCCTGATGGGTCCAGTAGTGGTGGTATTCCCTCGGAGGGTAAGTCTCCATCGAGAAATTCAAGCTCATCTTCCTTGTCCAGTACGTCAGTCATGTGGACCGCGACCACTCTCGAGGGCATGTCCTTAATGTTGCATAACGAATCGGGCTGCCGTTGGATAAGGCTGAAGAGGAGAGCGGCATAGTTTCCCCAGCCACAGACTTTCACATGGGGGGTAGCTTCCCTGATGACTCTGAGGAGTACTTTGAAACTCTAAACACATTTCCGTTGAAGGGTGCTCTGAGGGCCTGATGACTCAGGGTGCTGGGCCACAGGGAGTGTGGCCAAATCGATCAGGCGGCATTGCTCGCCGATTTCTTCAAAGTTCTCTCGACTTTTGGGGTACATCACCCACTCGTAATGAAAGAGGAAGTGTGTCTCCCATAGGGTTCGGCAAAAGCACCCCACTTATTCCGGGGTAAGGGACTCTGGTGCGCGAAAGTTAGGTGCCGCCGTCGGCCAGAACTCCTCCAGGAAGTGATCCGCTGCGAGAATGCTCCAGAATATCCTGAGTTCGGACTCGGGGTCTGGCCCTGTATTTCTCCACTTGTCAACCGGGGTCTGCTGAGGTACCAGTAGCGGTACCGAGGCGGACCGCTGGGATAGTAAACTTGGCAGTGGAGAATACGGTGAACGAGCTGACTGGACGCCGAATTCCGTGCCATCCTCTGAAGAGTGAGGTGACCTGACCACGATATCACAATATGATGGGATGATAGCCACAACTTCAGGCACAGGAGGCGCGGTCACCGGTGATGGGTTACGCCATTGCTCTGCCGTTGTTGGTCCCCAAAACAGATCCCCGTGATCTCTGGTAGAGGTAGAGGGCACTTCTGGTGATGAGGGTGGTGATTGCACAGTCGGAACCTGCGGAACTTCCATGATTTCTTCCTCCTGGATATATCTGTGGAGGGAGGTGGGAATCTAGTGGACCTCGTATTTTGGGAGAATGAGGCTGACGCACCTGGTCCCTGCCCCAATTCTTGACACAGAGGAGCGGGGAGAAGGTTCCATCGCTGAGTCGCATTCCGCTTTAGAGTCCTAGAAACGGGCAGGTCTGATCTCCACCCGGGCCTTCCCAGGACTCTTCTGGTGGCGGCGATGACTCACTCTTCTACCCCGGGGTGGCTCTTCGGGACAAGGTCGATTCTCACTTTGTAGTGTTGGGGCGGCGCTGGCGCCGTGTTAGAGAGGGCCCCTGCTCGAGGTGGCCGGGGTGCGAGGGGAACCAGGGAAAATGTCGAAAGGTACATGGGGAGGAACTCCATGGACGGTGTGAGTGGAGCGAGGCTGACCTTCACTCCTCAAGTTTCTGGGGCGAGGAGGACATTTTCCAGTTGTAGAGAGGACGTAGGGAGGACCCCCACATTGAAGAAGGACCGGATGGACAGTGCATTCATATCTGCGGTTGGGGGCAGGAGGAGGGACTCCATACCCTGTATAGTGGGCGCGAGAGAGGTTTCAGCGCCGAGTGTCACTGCCGTGGGGCAGGTCTTCCTTCGGGATGGGGGTAGCACGAGGCATACCTCCGTGACAAGCTTCGGAATGGGGAAATGCCATGCTCTGCGGAACGGTGATACAGAGAGGACCTTCGTATGGAGTGACGTTACCGCAGATTGGTTCGCGGCAATCATCACTCAGGCTTGTGACCCTGAGAGTCAACCCAGCCTGCCCGTGGGGCGGCTGAGGCCTCGATCCCGGTCGGTTGAAGGAGTGCCCCTGCTCAGTGTATGCAGGAACTCCATGATGTACATCGGCAGTGGCTTGGACCACAACAGTTTTGACGTCGATGTGTCTTGGTGAGCGTCCTTAGCCCGGGCCCAGTGCTTACGTCGGGTTAGACGATCTGGAACAGGTGGTGCAGGGGCATAGCCCACCTGCTCTTCTTGCGAAGCTGGACGGCGGCGTTGACGCGGCCAAATGGGAGCCCTTTCTTGGAGCCCTTGGATCAAGAATCTGAGCAGGACGATCCAAACATCAACCGTCTCATCAGCATAAGATGAGGAGTCATCGAGGCGTTCCGGGGATAGGCTCCCGAAACTATTGAACGTTGGGGTGGGGAGCAGGGGCTCCCTGCGCGGCCTGTTAGGGCGATGTTGACGGCGGGGCCTGGATGCCTCCAGGTCTAGGTGGGCTATATCCCAAGTCAGGATGACCCCTTCCTCCTTGTACCTGCGTACAAGGTTGTTGATCACCCTCCGCTGGATGATCTCTGACGGGGAGAGGGGACGTGGGTGTCCCGTATTCACAGATGTAGAGGCCATTGTGGTGGCATCGGAGCCATGCGGGGAGGCTGTGCCGGTATTGCCCCTGCCCCTGTGTAGGCGAGCGGGTGGTGATCGCATCTCCGTAGCAGCAACCTGGTTCCTGGGAAATGGAGAGATCAACTCATTAGCACTGCAAGGAAAAGGGTTGAGAACCAGTGCCCCAGCGTCATTCCATTCTCCATGTCTATAAGAAGGATCCACGCCAACACGCTGCACAACAGAATTCCCCACGTTCTGCTACCCCAATTTCTAGTGAGTTTCACGCCAGGCCCTCCATTTGATTGGCGGGACCCTACACCGAATATCTGGATCTAGTGACACGTCAATCTACTGGTGTCTCGAATGCTACTAATCTCCATATTGAGGAGAAGAATTTCACATCGGGTTCACCATTTCTGTTTCTGATGCTTTTCGCCAGGGCGCACGCGCATATCCGTCCGTCTGCGGAGGAGGATGCACGACATTGTTGCCCCACATTACCTCTTTCCAAAGGCGGGCGACATTCACTCCTTATTCAGGGACGTCTGCTCCTTGATCGAAACTGGGATGATGGGATGTCGGTTCTTCCTTCCGTGGATTCCTCCTCAGAACTCATCACCTAGTCCGGGTCTCCCTCATAGATTTAATACGTTGTTTGTGAAACTCTTCCCAGTGTCATGTTTCCATGGACGCCGATTAATTACAATGCTTCTGTCAGGACATTCCAAAGGGTCCGGTCAGGGCAACAACCTTCAGTTGGAGGAGTAGTCACGTCGAGGCATCAGTAGCGTGTCTGGATGCTGGGGAACTGGCGTGTCTGTCTTTTGTCCCTTGTCATGGGGATTCTCGAGGGCGTGGAAGCCTGAGGTATCCCACATCGAGCGCGGTGAATTATATGCCATAGACATATATCTGAGGTTTTCCTCATCTTCCTGTGTTCAACACAGGGTATGTCACAGGTTTAACGTCCAACAGAGACGATTATGCCAAAGGTGTGCCATTCGAGGTTTTCCTCAGGCATCTCAGGTTTATCACGAGGTAGGTCGCAAGTTTAACGTCCAGCAGAACGACGTGATCTCACCAGGATATGACAGTCCGGGTGAGAATCAGGGTGGATGATGGATGGATGAATGAAGTGGAGGGGGAATGAAATGGGACCATCACAGGGGCGACGATGAAGTTGGGGTTGAGCCTTGAAGAGACCTCCTACGTATCCCCGTGGTAGGGAATCAAAGTCCGCATAGTTCGGGATGGTGCCAGTGAACCGATGTGAAGATGGACCTTGGTCCGACTGATGTTTTCAGTGAACTGACGTGAAGGTGGACCTTGTTCCGATGGGAATCGTCAGCGAACTGACGTGAAGGTGAACTCGGGGGGTCCACTGGTGGTGGGCTTGAACCTCGTGAAGGCTTCCTACGTACCATGCCCTGACATGGATCAAAGTCTCTGTAGTTCAGATGGAATGTGGAATACATTTTAACATCATGCAGGACGGGGGTGAACTGACGTGAGTGAGGTCGGAACGACCGGGTGATGGGCTTGAACCTTATGGAGGATTCCTACATACCATGTCTTGACATGGATCAAAGACCACGTAGTTCAGGTGGTGTGTCGGCGAGCCGACGCGAGTGAGGACCTTGGTCAAGATGGTGTGGGGCTTACACACTAGGCTTCCGGGGTGTTGATGAACCGACGTGAAAAAGGTCGGGATGACCAACGGGTGGTGGGCTTGAACCTCTGGGAGGCTTGCTACATACCATGCCTTGACATGGATCAATGTCCTCGTAGTTCAAACGGGGCTTCATCGGCGAACCGACTTGAAGGTGGACCTTGGTCCGATGGGTGATGGGCTTGAAACTCAGGGAGGCTTCCTACGTACCATGCCTTGACATGGATTAAAGTCCTCATAGTTCAGGTGGGTCACAGTGGTTTGCCGTCAGGCTGTAATATAGTTTAACGTCATGCTGAACGAGAGTGAACCCTGACGTTAATAAATGACGGGCGGTGGGCTTGAACCTCATGGAGGCTTCCTACGTACCATGTCTTGACATGGATCAAAGACCCAGTAGTTCAAAATGGTGTGGGTGTCGGAGAACCGACGTGAGGAAGGGACCTTGGTCTGATGAGAGATGGGCTTGAACCTCAGGGAGGCATCCTACGTACCATGCCTTGACATGGATCAAAGTCCTCATAGTTCGGGTTGGTGTTTTGTCAGTGAACCGACGTGAAGGTGGACCTTGGTCTGATGGTGGTGGGGTTGAACCTCAGGGAGGCTTCCTACGTACCATGCCTTGACATGGATCAAAGTCCTCGTAGTTCGGGTGGTCACAACGGCTTGCTGTCAGACTGGAATGTGGTTTAAAGTCATGCTGGACGATGGTGGAACTCGACGTGAAATAATGATGGGTGGGCTTGAACCTCGTGGAGGCTTCCTACGTACCATGCCTTGACATGGATCAAAGACCTCATAGTTCAAATGGATGTGCAGTTTAATGTCATGCAGGACAGGGGCATACATTTTAACGTCATGTTGGATGACATACAGTTTAACGTCATGCTGGACGGGGGTATTGCCATGGACGATGCTTGCTCTAAGCCCACGTGAGTCATGCTCGGTGTGAGAAACAAGAGGCATCAAGCACCTGACGATCACGTCGTGAAGGGTGCGCTCGTGAGAAGCGAAGAGGGGCTTACGCGTTAGGCGGCCCGTGGTGATGGGACTTATTCCAGGATGGAGGCCCGAAGTGTGGCGAAGCGTGGAGAGAGAGGGATTTGGGACCAATGATGGGAGGTTCCTCGTTCCCTATCGCGCCCTCCACTAACCTTGGCAGTGGGGAAATATGGAGGTGCATGGGTGCTACCTTCCTCAAGAGGGGCTAGGGGGATTACACCAAGGTGGTTGCCCTTCTCCCATGGACATACGCTACCCCGAGAAGGAGGATATCATCCCTTGTGGAGGGGGTGATTCCATTCCCGTGGAGACGAGTGGCGTAAAGAATGTCCAAGCTGGGGGGACCCTGCGTGCGAGGTGCGGGGTCAGGTCACAGTTTAACGTCATGTGTTGAGGATGAGGTGCTTGGTAGTTTAACGTCCTGCAGCTTGGATGAAGTGGGTTTACTCTGCACCCCTAGGACTTACATGACCGACAACCTTTTCTCCTTGGGGGAGGGAAGGTACCATTAAGGCCGTGGTCAAGGGGGGTCGTAGAGCGAACCATCGAGGGGTCCACGTTAGCATGGCTATACGAAGAAGCAATAGCCGTTAGCGTGCCTATATGAAGAAGTATTAGGTGAAGCAACACTACGAGAGATGTTGTCCGTGGGACTTTGAAATCACATCGTGCAAACCTGGAGGGTCGCACGGGAAGAGGAATTTCCAAGCAGAGGAGTGTGCTTCACGAAGTGGAGTGCCTTGGCCTTAGCATGGGGCATAGGTGTGGATGGGGGGTGCTTTTCAAAGTGGAATAGTATTCGCAGAGCACTGCCTCGTGAAGCAGAGATTCCTCTCAAATCAAGGTGCCACGAGGCAGTGTGCTTCGCGATACGTAGCGATCCTGACTTAGCATGGGATCACTAGTCCAGGATGGGTGTTTTGCGAAGCATAAATGCTCCGCGGCTTCCCGGGTTCCCTTGGGAATCCCCCTCCTTCGCGAATGCCCTTGAGCTTTACGAAGGGAATCCATCTCGGAAGAGGGGCTCAAAATGAGACAATGCGAAGGCGTCACGCCAAGTAGAAGTACCTCACGGAGCTCATGATTACCGGGGCGAAGGGTGCTTCGCAATTCGGGAGCTGAGAAGCCGAAAGGTCGGATTGTCCGTCCTTTGGGCTCAGGGGGAACCTAGTATTTATAGGCAAGGGGCGCCACGAAGCAGAACTCACACGGTGCGAAGGGGCGGCGGGTGCTTCGTGGTGGGCTCGCGAACGTCAGGCCATTCGCAGAGAGGTACCGCCTCGGGTGCTTCACGGCGGGCTCGTGAAAGTCAGGCCGTTCACGGAGAGGTACCGCCTCGGGTGCTTCGCGGCGGGCTCGCAAATGTCAGGCCGTTCATGTAGAGGTACCGCCTTGGGTGCTTCACGGCGGGCTCGCGAACGTCAGGCCGTTCACAGAGAGGTACCGCCTCGGGTGCTTCGTGGCGGGCTCGTGAACGTCAGGCCGTTCACGGAGAGGTACCCCCTCCATTGCTTTGCGGCGGGCCGCGATGCTCGGGGGTGCTTCGCGTCGGTGCTTCATGAGGCAGCGTGCATGGATTATTTTTCGCTCCTTCCTTTCGTGCAATATTTTGGTGCCAATAATCACCTTTCACCTTTAAGTGATTCACTTGTGCTTAAAGCGCCAACTCCAATCCTGCAATAAGAGCTTGGTATTCTGCTTCATTATTTTTACCGCCTCCCAACAATGAGAAGGAATAAGGTAACACTTCCTTTTCTGGAGAAATGAGCACAATTCCTAAGACAACTTTGTTGAATTTAGGATTTTCCATTTTCCTCCCTGTTGGACTTTTGGAAGCACCAACAAAGTAAATTTCCCACGTTTGATGACTTTCTTGAATAGAGAAGACTTCCTCATCAGGGAGTTCAATATATGAAGATGTGTCTTCCACTGAAGGGTTTTCAGGAAGGAAATCAACCAGAGCTTGGCCCTTTATTGCCTTTTGAGACACATATTGAATATCAAATTGCTACAAGATAACTTCCCACCTTGCAAGACGGCCTGTAAGCATTGGACGACTAAGGATGAATTTGAACTGGTTATTGTGAGATACCAATTGGACCTCTTGATGTTGCAGGTAGTGTCTCAACTTTTGAACTGCAAAGATTAATTCTAGGTAGCACTTCTCAGTACTTGAGTATCAGGTTTCTGCTTCAAGCATAGTCCGGCTGAGATAATATAGGCTGTTTTCATTCCCAACATCATTCTTCTGAGCAAGAAAGACACCCAATGATCACTCTAAAGTTTTCACATAGAGGATAAGTGGCCTTCCTTCAACAGGTGGAATTAATACTGGTGGACTCAAGATAGACTTCTTGAGAATATTAAATGCTTCTTGACATTCTTCAGTCCACTGGTAAGTGACTCCCTTCATCATCAATTTGGTGAAGGGTAATATTTTTCCTGACAAATTGGCGATGAAACACCGAATATAGGCTAAGTGTCCTTGAAGTCCTATAAATTCTTTCATATTTCAAGGAGGTGACATACCAAGGATTGACTTTGTCTTCTTAGGATCGACTTCGATACCACGATGACATACAACAAAGCCGAGAAATTTTCTTGAGGTTACCCCAAAAGCACATTTAAGGGATTCATCTTCAAATTATGTTGCTGAAGTTTGTAAAATATGACTTCCAAATCATCCAAGTGATTAGAAAGTTTCCTGGATTTGACTACCAAATCATCCACGTAACATTCAACGAACTTCCCTAAAAAGGGTTTGAAGATACGATGCATGACAGACTGATATGTTGCGCCTGCATTATTTAGGCTGAAGGGAATTACCTAATAGAAAAACACACCATGAGGGGCTCTGAAGGCTGTAGATTCCTCATCTTCTGGAGCCATTCAGATTTGATTATATACATAATATCCATCCATTAAGGAGAGTGCTTCATAGACAACTGTTGCATCAATTAATAGTTCTATAATCAGAACTGGAAAATTATCCTTAGGACAATGCTGATTAAGATCCCTGAAATCAATGAAAACTCTAATTTTCCCATTATTATTTTTCATTGGGACAATATTAGCCAACCACTTGGGATATTGAACTTCTCTAAAAAAGTTAGCTTTGATAAGCTTATCTACTTCAGTCTCAATTTTGGAAGCATAAGTTGGGTGTGTTCTTCTAACAGCTTGTTTGAATCCTCGATGTTCTTCTGGCAAACCCAAACGATGAGTGGCAACATCAGGATCAAGACCTGGAATCTCTGTATAGTTACAAGAAAATATATCTAGATTTTGATTTAAAAATTAAATATACATCTCTTGCTCTTCAAGAGTCATAGATTCACTAATTAAAGTGGGGCGTGGATCTTCTTTTGTACCCAGATTTATTTCTCTGAGTTCATCAACGGTGGTAGAGATACCCTCTTCAAATGATGGAGGAGCATCCCTGATATATTCTTCTTCTTCTTCAACATGTATTATTTCTTCTATTTCTACTTGCATAGTAGATGATGAATCATAATTTTCATGATCATAAGAGACGTTAAAATTTTCACATCTTGAAGAAGAAGCTTCCATTTCCGACCCGATTGATGATAAAGGGTCTTCTTTGGGTTATAAAGAGGAGATGATGGATTGATAATCAACATCATCGTTCACCTCAAACATTGATATAACTTATTCTGGCCTGGTTGGAAAAGTATCGACTTGCTGGATTTCAGCAGACGAAATGAAGGCATCTCCATTTGAGCTTTCTTCATTGCTTGGTGGATCACCACTTTCTCCCATGCTATCTGGATTGATTGCCGTAATTGAAATTATGGAAATTTCCATAAGATTATTTTTATTTGGGTCTATCCTGTCAATTTTACTGATAGGAAACACATAATCTGTACTCACATGTGCTAATGGGTTTACTGGAATCTTTTCCAAACCATATGGAGCATTAACTTTGGTAATCTCCTTTATTGTGGATTCCTCCTTTCCCTTCATGTGGTAAAATTCTACCTCAATGTATTGAGA
Organism: Viscum album; assembly: GCA_963277665.1. Lineage (NCBI taxonomy): Eukaryota > Viridiplantae > Streptophyta > Magnoliopsida > Santalales > Viscaceae > Viscum > Viscum album. The sequence continues at coordinate 112,377 of CAUJRU010001715.1, forward strand.
TTCACATGTCTTGAACGAGGCCTTATCACCATACAATGTCCCAACTTGACCATCAAAACAATATTTGAGACATTGATGGTATGATGAAGGGATAACCGCATGTTGATGTACCCAGGGTCTTCCAAGCAAGATGTTGAAGGCTGAGTCTTGATCAACAACCATGAAATCTTAATTGGATACAAGATCTCCAAACTGAGTTCTGAGTGTAATCTCGCCCAGTGGTTCTTGTTCATTTTTATTATATCCTTGTAACATCATAGCTGAAGGAGATAAATCAGATTCTGTGAGGCCTAATCGACGAAGTGTACGAATGGGCATGATGTTGACTCCTGAACCATTATAAATGAAAGCTCTTAGGATGTCTACACCATTGACCTTTCCAGATAAGTACAAAGGTATAATATGTCCATGCACGACATCATCTCCATCTTCATCAGTAAAAGATATTACTGCATGGCATTCTGCAGAATTATTCTCTAAATGGTAGACTTCAGCTACAACAATTTCAGTTTCAAACTCTTGAGGACTTGCCAAAGCCTCAATGAGTGCCTCCCGAAGATCCTTTGACAAATTCAAGGCATCCTGAATTGATAACTTGGACGGTACTTGGGCCAAGTGTTTCAATACATTATAATTTTGATCCAAAGGTCTGTGTTTCCTAACAAGAACATGTGGTTTAGCAGGTGCCTTGGAAGTTGATGCATCTTGTATCGGGATAGGAGTTGGTAATATTCCTGGCTTTGGAAGATTAGACCGAATAGGTATATTTACTTGCTGAGAGGAGGAAGATGGAACCTTCAACCAATCTTCCAGAATAATTGTGCCAGGACTGAATCTACCTTGTGTGGAAGAACTTTCTTGTTCTTGTTGAGCTCACTAAAGGGATCTACCATGAGTTTCTGCCACATACACAGTTCTAGCAGGGGTAGAATTGGAATAGTGGACTCTGAAAGATCCACGTATTCCCCTGTATCCTGAGCCTCTGGAAATTCCTCTGATTCCTCTTTTTGATACAGGGAACTCGGGCTCATCAAAATTGAAACCGTGACTGGCATATGAATATGTTAATTGAATCATATTAATAGAACCGAAGATCAACTCTTCATATGATGAAGACTCTGCCTGATTAGCCTGTTTAGGCTGTGCCGTTTGGTGGGGCGGTGCCCGTTTCTTTGAAGTAGATGACATAAAATTTTCCAGAGTCAAAGACAACTTGGACTTTAACACATACTCATCTTCTTCTGATTGTTCCTATTTCTTGGAATTATTCCGTTTCTTTGAGGATTTTCCCTCTGATGAAGAGGTTTTTGCTGCGGTATTCATGGAAGAAGAGACAATTGGCTTCTTCAATTGTGTTCACAAAATAGCATGAGTTCGGTTGATCATCTTTCTGACCATCCAATCATCATATTTTTGGGCATTTTTGTTCTTAACTTCTTGCCACTCGCCTTCCTCCTCTGGAACTGTAGCAGTAACACATTCTACCTAAGCTGAAGAACCTTTCAGTTTGACTTGTCCCAAATTGACCATTTTTTGCTGGAGTTCCTTGAAAACAAAACACTCCTGAATGGGATGCCCCAAAATTTGATGAAACGGGAAATAGTTGGGATGGTCTTTATCTCCTTCCTTGTTTGGACTCTTGGGACTTGGAAATTGAACCAAATTATTTTCCAGAGCCGAAATGAAATAACCAAGAACTTGTTCATTTCAGAAAGAATAAACTTTGCTTTTCAAATCCTCAAATTGTTTTCATCTTTGATCTTTTTGATCATCTTGACGAACAGCCTCTGTTGTTGGAGCTCAGGAGGTGGAGCCCTTTGAGAAGATGAATGTTTTGAATTAGAAGAAGGTACAAGTGGTTGTTTAAGTATAACTGTAACAGTCTATGCTTTATCGATTCTTCTTCCTAGAGCTGATGGAATTACACGAGATTTATCCTTAGTCTTTATAATAGAATATTCAATCTGTTGAGTGATTGAAGTAAGGTCTCGAAACCCTCCTGTGTATTTCACAGGGATCAACAGTGTGCACAACTCATCAAATAAATTCACCACACATATTGACAACAATTCCTCTTGAGGGAGTGCTAAGCTTAATGAATATGTTTATCCCTTCCAGCAAGCAATGAAATCTAAGACCCTATAATTATCCCTTTGCTTACAGTTTGTAAGATCAAAAACTGTTGTCTTTAGCAACGTTGAGCTGAATTGAAGAAGAAATTGTTGACGAAGATCCTCCCATCCGGTAATTGACTGGGATTGCAAGATTGTGTACCAAACAAAAGTAGGTCCTTGTAATGACTGTACAAAAAACCTGAGCTTAATTGCTTCTTGTTGCTGAAGGGTTCCCATCATAGGATCGCAACGAGAAACAAAATGTGTTAAGTGTTTCTCTGGGTCTCCCGAACCATTAAAGATTGGGAATATGGTACTTTCAAAATTTGATGGGGGAGGAATTTCATCAACCCATTCAGGGTAATCTCTCTTCTCTGGATGTATCGGAGCATGATTTCCCTCCATAGATTCCAACTGAGCTATTAATGACTCAATAGTAGTTATTAACTTTTGAGAAACATCCGGTTGATCTTGGACCTGAACAGGTGCAATGACTGGAGCTGGTACAGATGTGGCAGCTGGTACTGCAACCAATGGCAGCACTGCCGATTGTTGTTGGACTTGACCTATAGGATTAGACCTAATAGGGTGTACTGATAAAGGAGGATATTCTTGATCCACCTCAGTAGCTACAAAAAATTCCTTTGACTAACTGACTCCAGCATGCTTAGGAAGAAGACTACCCTGAAGTAGTTTTATATTCATCCTTTTCAATTCCTTCATTTCTTACTCTTGTTGTGAAAGTATTTGCTCTTGTGAAAGAGATTGTCCTTCTCTAGAGGTAGGGTATGTATCCTGATTCTTTCCTTTCCCCTTGTTGGATCCCTTTCGGAGAGGGGGAAGTTGGTTACTTGAAGGATTACCTAGGTTCTGAGTAATCCTTTGATTTCATGTACGCACACCTTCTTCATTTGTGTCTGTGCGTACAACTTCTTGAGTAGGAACCTCTTCATCTGATCCCTCCGAGTGAGCCTCATCTGGTGGATCAGCAATTACGGTATTGATGACATTGATTGATGCATAATGCATTGCATCCCTTCTATCAGCATTTCTGTGATATTGTCTTCTTCCATGTCCTTGATGAGACATTTCCTTTTGTTGATTCGATCCCTCAGGAACTTCTTGACGAACTGTAATTTGGAGGGAATCTCCTAATAATTTTGTTCTTCGTTCCTCTTGAGGCTTCTTCCTCAACCGAGAGAAGACTGATTTTATCTGAGAGAGGGATTGGGGATTTGAAAATGTCCCCAGTTCGGTGGACTGGGGCTATTCCTGCTGTCTTTTCTCAACTCCTCGAATCCTATTTGTTGATTCTGAGGGTTGGGTTAAAAGATTCCCCAGTCTGGGAAGTTGGGGTGGTTCTTTACATGCTATATCTGAGACTTTCTTGAAAGTACTCCTGATCTTGTGGACCTTAGTCCAGAAATTAGCTGGTTGCATCAACCTGCATCTACTTTTATCACCTGGCTCAAAAGACCATTGGATGATTTCTGATACTTTTGTCACTTGATGATGTGCTTTCTACAAATGAGAGGCCTGTTCAATATTCTCATTTTATTAATGCAGGATTAATTCAACAACTTGTTCTCTGTATGCTTGATTTTGAGAGGAACTAGTTGAATCCTGTTCTTGGGAAAGATTTTGATTACAAACAAAACCCATTGACTGTGGCCGGCCATGGTCAATAACATTTCATGAGACCATTTTCGGTAGGCTTTCTGACTAGAGATCATAGTGAAATGTAGTTCTCCATGAACAACCCATCCCCTAATATGAATACCAGATGGGGCATTGGAAATTAACTGGCACAGTTTTCTTAGTGCGCCAAGGCATGAATGTTGAAGGGCTCTCTGCTGTTTTTCAGCCTTCAGATATCAAGAATATGAGAGAGATGCCAAGTCGATTTGGCGTTGTAACCCTTCTATTATCTTGATATGATTTTCATATTCATCATAAGATAATATTTTCTTTTTCAACTGACAAAGAGTTTTCCATATGTTGAGATGAATATCATGAATTCCATCTTCTGTCAACATCTCTGGAATATCATACTGAGAGTTGGCCGAAGGCCAAAACATGACTGGTACTTCACCTTTTATAATTTTTTTCTCATATTCAGTACTCCCTATTTATCATTCAATGAATATTCTTCTACCTGATTAGACTAGAGCTGGTGCTTCCTTGTTGCTTTATCAGATTAAACAAGATTAGTAGAGAAATCACCGATTAAACTAGAAGATGCATGACTTAGGGGTGGTTCGGAGAATAACCTACACCCTGGGATATATTCTAGTTGAGAAAGTATTTCACCTGCTAATGATAAAGCATCAGACATGAATGGATTCACATTTTCAAGTGCCTCAATATAAGAGGGATTTCTCGTCACCACATTATCTGTTGGATAATTTTCCAAGCAATGTGAATCACTACTACGGAGAGGAATTTCGCAGTGAAATTCATCATCATGGGGAGGACCACCATGGTGGGTTACAAAAAAAGATGAAACATTTTTCTCCTTGGTCTTTTGACCACACAAAGGGTTCTTGTGGCTCTCATCTAAAGATAAAACTTCAATATCGACCGAATTGTCATGAAGCTAGCCTTCATGAGGAAGTATCTAATGCAGACCTTCAGAATTAATGTTCCCACTATTGGGAACTAAGAGAGTAGAATCTTGAGTTGCAACAAATAGTTGTCTGAGTACATCAAGAACTCCAGCATCGAGTAAGGCCTTGTTACAGATTGGCCCTTTATTTCTTGACTGTTCTAGGCAGGTCTTCTTTTTAGATGACTTTTTACTCAATTTGGCAGGTGTATATGCCTGCTCAAGAGAAATGATCAGGTTATGATGATTATCTCTGCTCAAACTAGGTGTATGTGCCTGACTTGGTTGTCCATATGATATGGGGGAGTACGCCCCACAACCCTCTTGGACTAGAACAGATGTGTGTGTCTGTTCCAGAGTGAATTGTTGATGTATCACTCCACTGGTAGAGATATATTTATGTGTCTTTCCCTGAGATGCTGCTGAAGTTGTTATAATATCCTGGCAGACATCCAGGATATGAGCAGAGATTTTCTTCTACTCTTTCACCCTTGATAGAATATGCTTGGTGACCTCATCTTCTGGAACGGGGATATATGTCCATTCCGTTCTTGGAATAGGTGTGTGTTCCTACTCCTGTCTTCCTTTTCCTATCAGTGAATCCTGACAGTACTCAAGTGTGGGGGCAGAGAGTTGAGTCTGCCTCCTGTTTGTCGCCGGAGCTTTCCGACTGACTTCTTCGAATGCTACCAAACGAGACTGTTGGTAGGCTTGATCAATACTAGAAGGTGTATGTGTCTACTGATTGCACTCCACCGAACGTGGTTGACGATCTTCCTTCAACACTGACAGACAAGGATGCTGGCAGGATTGATGAGTGTAAGCAGGTGTATGTACCTGTTTACCAGTTGTCAACACATTGGGTTGGCAAGCTCCATCACATATAGTCAGATGAGCCTGCTGACTAGCCGATGATTTATAAATAGGTGTATGTTCCTGTCTATAGTACTCTTCTGGAATTGCCTGGCGGGATTGGCGTGATGCTGCCAGACGAGTCTGCTGGACAATGGAATTAAAATGGACGGGTGTGTGTGCCCGTTCATTGCTTGCCACCAATTTAGGTTGGTGGAATTCTCCGGAAATGGAATAGAAAATAACCTGCTCACTGTTAACTAGTTTTCACCTCTAGTGGTTTGTATTTCCTGCTCGGGTTCAAGGAACCTGAGCCAAACGCCTGGAGATGACACCCTCATCATGTTGAGGGTACACTACTGCACGATTCTGGTGGTGATTGTTGATGGAAGCCCTCAGGAAGGACTCCTGTCTCCTTGAATTAAGGCCCTGAGGGACCTGCTCATTCACCTCCCCAGAATACAAGAGTGAATGGTGATTGCGTTCCGGGGATAACGACCCAAAACGTTTAGAGATGGTGGTTAGCACTACCTGCTTCTTGATCACTGGTCATCATTGTTCGGACGACCAGGGTGAGTTGTTCACTTGGAGGGCTTGTCGAGCAGCCTCCAAAGTTGGAATGGTACCATGTTAAAGATATTGATTAACCATTTCATTTGATACCCAACGTTGAAGATGCTGAGTTGGTGATGTCGTCCTTTGAGCAAACGATGATTCATTAGGAGCAGCAGCAGATGCATTTGCAGCCGAGGTTTTCACAGTCATGGACTTAAGAAAAGCCATTCTTGTAATGGAGAAGATCTTGGAAAAGAGTGCCTATTTGATATAACAAACATAATCAAGATAAGTTCGTCTACTACATCTTTTGGATGAGCAAATATATTATTGATTGCTTTGTTTGCCCTCTCATTGAGTTTAAATAGGGGCCTAACAAATAGGTAAAACATCACTTTAACTTGGTTAAGGATTCACGTCGGGTTCACCATTTTTTGTTTCCTCTGGAATTATGTATGATCTCATTGATTTAAGATTCAAACATTCCAAGCAGTTTCTAACGGGTTTGTTTGTAGAACCAGAAACATCCAATGATTACACATCCATTTAGACTTACTTTCCAAAGGTAGGCGCTCATTAGTTGTGGACTGATGAGGCTTAGTAATTTGCATTGGTTAAGAGGATGGGAGGTCGGACTCATCACACCTTTTTGATGGAAATTATTGTCTACTCCAGGACTCTATTTATATATTTAAGTTATGTTCATGAATCCTTATTACATTACCAAGTATAAAATGATATTTCCTTTAGATCTGACAATCAATGATTAAATATGTAGGAAATTTAGAGAATATTTTATATGTATTCAAGGTTCTTCATCGATAGAGAATTATCTGTATTTGTTAGAGATTCTTATTCAATGGTATCCTTCAATACATAAAAAGTCTCTTGGTAACTATGATGACCATACTGGTTTTAAAGCCACTTAGTAGGGAACTTGAAGTTTATTTTCATTCAAAAGGACATGGATTATTTCAGAGTTGGGATCATACCCGCTGATGGGCTACCTACGTATCCTTTTTTTTGGAAAAAGGAATCAGAACCCACATAGTTCGAGTAAGGGAGTATGATGTTTATGATTGATGGCTCAAAGAAAGATGTCATAATTACTTTTACACTCTAAGCTCACGTGAGTCATGCTCGGTGTGAGAAACAAGAGGTATTGGTAAAACCAGACAATTGTGCCATAAAAGATGCAATCATAAGAAACTATGTGGGGATTATGTATGTATGACTCCCCAAACAGATGAATATTGGGTTTTACTTCAGGGAAGTAACCCAGGAACGAGGTCCATAAAGGTATATGTACTTCATAGAGATTTAGGTACTCTAACTTGGGGCTTACTCCTGAGGAAGATGCCCAAATTAGGAGGGGACATATGATTGGGTTTTACTCATGAGAAGGAAACCCAGATCAAAAGTAAATTAAGACTGGTTAAGAGAAATTAAGACTGGGGCTTACTCCTAAGGAGGATGCCCAGGTTAAGGGACTTATGAATTGTGGCTTACTCCTCAGAAGGATGCCCAAATTAATGAGAATTTGGACTGGGGCTTACTCCTAAAAAGGAGGACCAGGTTAAGAGAACCATGGTTGGGGATTACCCCTGAGGAGGATGCCCATATTTGGGAATTATGACTGGAGATTACTCCTAAGTAGGATGCCCAAATTAATGAGGACTTGGGGTTTACTCCTAAGGAGGATTCCCAGATTAATGAGGACTTAGGGATTACTCATAAGGAGGATGCCCAGATTAATGAGAATTTAGACTGGGGCTTACTCCTAAAAAGGAGGCCCAAATTAAGGATTCTATCCTCTTAAAGGATGAGGTT